>BMAO01028797.1:0-20455 GCA_019973975.1 Trichonephila clavata
GCTTTTTTAAGAATTTTAAAAATTTATTTTAATGTGTGAAATTAGAAATGACTTAACACAACAATTGAGAATGTCAAGAGTCTAGTCAGTATTAATGGTAACACGGATTATATATTAAAAAAAAATAAAGGTATTAATTATATATAAATAAAATATTCAAGTTAAATTAATATAAAGAATATTAAAGAGCATTATTTTCTGTTCTTTGTAAGATATAATTTTAATAAGTGAAATTGCATATTCCATATGTTTGTTATTTCATATGTGCAAACGCATAAATGATAAAAAAATAAATGAACGCAAAATATTGAACCTTTTTGAAGCAAGAATTCTTTTTCCTGACAAATTAATATTTTTATGCCTTATAGTATTTTAAATTAAGACAAATGTGCCTGTTTAACGCTATTTATTACTTGAAAATATATCATTGCGGATTTTGCATCAAATAAGCTATTAATAAGTTTTAATCACATAAGATATAGACGTGATCATAATATTATTTTATATTTTGTTTATGTTCATAATTAAGCATATAATTAAATAAGCCATTTGAATTAATTTGAGAAGTATTTAATAGCATGTTAGAAAAGTTTAAAAAAATGAAAATGGTTAATTTATAATTAAAAATAAATTAATTAAAATCTTTAATTGATTTACAAAATTTTTCACTGAAATTTGACAAAAGCAGCAAGTTTTATTGCTGTAAATAAAAGGGAAAAAAACATTGAAAAAAGTAAAAAATAAAGTATGTTGAGAAAAAGTAAATTATATTCCGTTTTTATATATAGCACGTAAAAAAAAGGATATCAACATTATCCTTGAGTAGGACATTAATGAAGATTCACCTGCTTGATAACAAACTACGCAAGTTTGAACATATATTACGAATAAAGAAACTGGCAATAAATAACTGTCTTAAAAAAAAAAAGACGTGTTAGCCTTACCTAAAAATACCGATATAAAAAGTGAACTGTGTATGATTTTATGAATTCTATCTATCTGAAGATGCGAATTGATAGACACGGTAAAGAATTATATATGAGCTTGATATCTTAATTTTCAGGCACAATAATTTATGTTAATTCAATTAAAGTCCTTTTGATGCCTTCTGAAATATCGATATAAAGCTCCTTATAGTTCACAATCCTAAAGGAAGTCATCTATCCAATTTGTGATGTTTTTAATTCTTTTGGTGATCTGTTTTACTCTAGTGTCATTGCAAGGACGAATGTTTTGATATCAGCTGCTAGGTGAACAACCAAATTGTTTGCTCTTCCGTCAGCAATGCATTCACAGAGGATGTTTTCCGGTTAAGGAAATAATGGTTGTTGAGACCTGATCTACACTTGTGCTTCTTAGTATTTACCTTGTCTACTTATGGACGGCCATATAATAGATCCCATTTCTCTTTTCAGAGAGGAGAAAGATTCTTACTTCTAGAGGATTCCACAATTCTTTTCCTGTACTCAACGGATTTACTGGTACTCTTTGGATTGATTTATTATTAACATCGCTTTTCAATGAAACGTGAGTGTTATTTGCTCTCTATCAAAGAACAGATCTTACTTTTCACTCTCGTCTCTCTCTCAGAGGATTAATATATTATTCTCCTCAAATCTATTATTCAATCGAGGACTAATCGTCTGTTTTCAATGCAATACGTTCCGAATATCGAATATTCTAATTTACTAATTGAACCAAATAATCAAGAATCATGCAAGTTGAGACATATTCCCGTTTGAAAATAAGTTTCAAGTTTAGTTCAAGATTCTTTACACGTGGCGAGGATAGAGTTTTTGGATCATTTCAAAGTTACGAGTATTAATCCAACGAAAGACTCTTAGAGCCACTTAGAGACTGGATCATGGATAGTGATGCTGACTTCCATGCCGAAGAGCATGGGTTCGAATCCCGGAGAAAGCATGGGTATTTGTAGATGAAAAGGGCCCGTGCGGAATGGGGCACTTTAAATATTCGGCTGTTTAAAGTCCTCTTGGGAGATGGTTAGTAGGGTAATGAGAGACTCCGAAGTACTCCTGGGTCTCTCTTCTTCAAAATTAGGGTAGAACGGAGCCAAAAGTAGTGTTATCAGCATGGTGCTCAAGCTGCGGCTGACGATAGGCAAAATCTAGCCCAGTGGCGTAACGGAGAACATTTGGGCTCCCTGTAAAGTCAGGTCTTGGGTATCCAAGTTGGGTAGGTACTTGAGTACTTACAAAGGGTAGGAACTTGGCGGCAGTCAGGCTTTAGGGCCCCCTAAAACCCTGGCCCCCTGCAATGTGGGAGTGTACGTTTCGCCACTGATATAGCCCCTCCCCTTGCCACAATGAATTTCACGAGTCTCGATCTGGTTACTATTGATCGGATGGGATAGGCAGTAAGACACTTAGGATTAAAAAGAGATGTATGGTCTTCTTAAAAGTTAAATTGGCTTGAGTCTGGAATATGTTGCAAAATCTCACTATTGTATAAGGTTTCAAAAAGATTCTCACCAATATTATAACAGTGTAAATTAACATTAAAACTGAATGAAATAAAAAAAAATAAGACTAAATAGATTTTCAAAAATGTTATGAATTAACCCACGCACTTCATAATTTCGTTATCCATTCAAGAATTACGCAAATGAAATCTCCTTTTACCACTTCAGCTTTATCCATTTGCTTAAAGTAGTATTTGCGCTTTAAGGCTTAACAGTTCCTTTTAAAACACGGAATCTGTCTTTTGAAAAAGAAAAACCGATGAAGAATGTGGATTAAAAAACATTTAATTTCATTTTCATTCTTCACGGACAAAAAACCTGCTTTTTTGTGATGAATTTAGTTCAACCTTATTATTTTACTCCAGATTTTTTTTTCCTTATGGAGTAAGGGTATAGAACCCGTAATGATGACACACTGCATGTTCAGCTGGATGCTTAAGACCAGTTCCGAGAACAAAACGAAAAACATTAAATGCAACAAAAAATAGAGGGGGAAATGTATGCTATGAAATGAGGTTTTGAGCAGAGATGAATTCAGATGCTGGGTTGATGTCATAGTATAAAATATTGATATTGGAACAGTATGAGAAATAAATGAAAAAAACTAGAATTTGTTTAGTTTTATATCAGATTATGTACAGTTTCTTTGCACAGCTAACAATAACAACATACTGCAATTTTCATTTTTCGTCGATTGCATCTTTAGAGAAATACACATGTTTAAAAGAAAAGCGTGATTATTCTTTTCATGTATTTGAAATTTTTATAAAGATAGTTTTATATTAAATATTGCATTTATTATGAGATCCCAACAAAACGTATCAACATTTTATATTTTTCAATCTAATCCCAATTAAAAAAAATCGCGAACATTCTCGAAAATTTTACCTTTATTTAACTCACCTTAGCATGAATATTAAAAACATTTTGAATAAGAATTCAGTTAGACTGTTGAAAGAATACTAGAATAATCAATAATCTTTACTACTGTTAGAAATTTTTGATAAAACTTATGATTTTTTAAAAAACATTAATTAGTTAAATTCTCTTAACTATGTCAGATAAAAGACGCTTTATGTATGGAACATTTATACCGGTTAAACATGATTTCAGATATATTTTATCTAAAATAAAGAAACAGTAAATTAAATGGAATCACAAGCGAAAATGTTCTTTGAAAGGACTCACAGTCTGGTATAGCTTTCTAAGCAATTTAGTATTTAGAGTATTTATTCGAATTCTAGTGCAAGCAAACGAACGTTTATGAAATTATTTTTACCCTTAAGCTATTCAAATTTCTCTAATAACTCCTTGGATGTTCTCATTCGCGAAATGAAAGGTTAAATAGATGCGTTTATATATACGGAATATCTATTCAGGTTAAATATAAAAGACGGAAATTCATTAAGTATAAAAATATGCAAAAAGCAAATTAGTGGAGCCTGAAGAGAGTAGCTCCGTTAAAAGATTTTTAGTCTGCCGTCTTTTTCTAGGCAATTGAACGTTTAGCTTCAGCAATCAAGCTATATCACCGTTACAGCGATGCCAGCTAATTGCAGTGGAAGTCCACTCAGAAAAAGTCCGCCGCAATTGATAGAGCGTGACTAGTACCAAATCGTTTTAGTAACTGTGTCAGAGATTTGCAACGCCAGTTTAATGACCATTTTATTTACGCTTCGGAAGAAAGGAATTACCGGAACGAAAATATTGACTAACACTAATGTTTTCCGGATGGGACACCTTATTATTTGCTTGGTTGCCGAATTCGAGCTTGTAGGCACTTTTTGCTGAGTATCCGTTTCAAGCTGTCAGTGTGATACGTTGAGTTCTTCGGCAGTAGGAAGTACATGTTACAACTTATAAATAGATGCTTACTTTTTTTTTCTTCTTTCCTTACAGTGTTTAAAAACTAGAACTCAAAACTAAACATGGATCGGAAGTGCTTGAACAGGTGATACGTTTATAGGAAATAAAAAAAGCATCAATGCCTTCTTTTGAAGCATTGAGTGCATTAAATGCTTTATTTCAAGCCATAATTCTCAAACTGTAATATATATGCCCATAAGAAAGCACGAGCAAAGGTCAACGTGAACAAAAATAGCTAATATGTGCCCTAACAAAATATTTAAAAAAGAATCTTAGGAGACTTGTTGATAACTTCCCAATCTGGGTAGTAAATTGAATAATTCATTTTTAAATAAACACATTAAGGAAGTTCGCAAAAACCCTTCTAGCTAGAAAGATAGGTACTATCTTCCTTCGATTCTTAGCAATTGGTTAATTTTACCTCTTGGTAATAACTTTCTTCATCATTAGGAAACTAGAACATCATCATTTATTTTGCCATTGCATATGAACATTAGCTGATAACTGAAATTTATTTTGAGTAATGTGCTTGAAAATAATTTTTTTCGAAAGCCATTTAGGTAAGTCATTTTTGGAGCACATCAGACTTTTTTTGAAATAAAATTTTGCCATATATAATAAATGAGTGACATTCGGATATTGGTCTCTATAGATTTTCTGATACTTGTCTATAACTCGTATACTCTGTTATATCAATAAGCATATAATTATCTATTACCTAGGTTTGTGTTAGTTTTTTCTCAAATTTGCCAAATTTTATTGTGCCTGTGAACAGATATTTTTGTTGAAAAAAATAGGATAGTCAAAGAAAAAACGCTTTAATAAGAATTAATTATTAAGGTGAGCAATTTAAATTAGGTTCCGTGAGGATTAAAGTTCTTTTCGATGTATTATTGTAAAAATTTACCTTTAGAACCTTTAGTTAACCTATTCAAAACAAGCAAACTTTAAATGGGAATTTTTTTTTCTTGTATTAGAACAAAAACAGACTTTTGAAATGACTCATGCACAGAAGTCAAATTTTGTGCTAGTCTCCATAACAAAAATATTCAAAGATTAAATTAACTTAAATAAAAATGATTGTATTATAATCTGTCTTTTTATTTAAAGTAACAGTCTAAAAGTTAATGCAGTTGATTAAAAAGTATTGCTTCCTGCAGTATATTCTTAAAAAAAATCTGAAAAGACTCGCAACAGTTGGATAATTAGTTGTGAGGAAAATGTTTTGAAAATAAGAATTAAATGAAAAAGAAATAAAATTTAAAAAATGAGATATCTTTTTAATGTGACTACGCTCTATCGATTGAAACCTAATTAATCAGACAGCTAGTTCCCCCTTCCTTTTAACTTAGTATTAAATTATTAGCATAAAAAATCACAACATAATAGAAAAAGAATATGTTTATTAGCAAATTTTTTAAAAGATTGAACAAGATTTTGAATGTTGTATAAAAAAATGTCAAAGACCATGCTTCAATTGCGATTATATAAAATAATACTGAGAGAAAAACATGTTCACCTACATATTTTAGTTTTAAACCTTCGATAAATTCTTTAAGAAAAATTTCAAAGATTAAAAAGAGCACAAAGCCTTTTTCACTGTAACAGATACTGAAGAGTCCGTTAATTTATCTAGTTCTTCGGAAGTAATCTGACAAGATAAAGGAGAACTTTTCTTTCCGGCACATCCGCTTTTCCAACATTAAAAAGGAAGAAAACCTTTATTAAAAATTAAATATATCTTGATACTCAAACAACTTTAGAAATACATAGACACGTTAATATAATTAACATTCCATGCAGTTTTTGGATAAAACTTATTAAAGGAGTCTGTTGGCGCCAGTTGGCGAGAATTCTTTGTATTGATTTTGCTCCGAGCCAACTGTAGTAACCTTTGTATTCAGTTCGAAAAGTGTAGTGATCCCATATGGCTGGGATCCGTTTTCGTTCATTAAAATTTTGTTGTTAAAATTACAGTCCATTAATTTATATCGGCAACAGAGTCTAAAAGTGAAATGTGAAGTTAGTTTTATCTTTGATTCAAATATAAATGAAATAGAAAGGATATTGCTTCAGCAAAAATTTTAACCAGTTTTAGCCAAAATATAATATTAGAAGTAAATTTATAAAAAAGTTTTATTGAAAAAATAGTTCACAAATAACGTTTTTCAAATGCCATAAATCTAATAATGCAAAACAGTAAAGAGAAATACAACAAAACGGCATGGATAAAAAACAAGACAGTAGTACAACCCTTCAATCTTAGTCATATGGCAAACTCTTATCCTTAGGACTAAGAATGTAGGGTTTAAAACTAATTTTAAGGCTAGTCAGCCTTCCCCTATATTTGCCTATACAATCTCTTTGTTATTATAACATAACATTCTTCATTTTTCTTTGAAAATCTAGCATTCGATTGTACCCATATGTTGAGGGGAAAATTCCATAAATTAAGGAACACAATAACAATTCTTTAAATTAACTTTGCTTCTAAAACTATAGTATTGGCCGTATGCTCTAATGATCGATACTTGTTCTTTTCCATTGGTTATCATTAAATAATATTCTATTTATTCATTAGATCACGAAGGCTCGCATTCCTTTTGTAATAATCTGTTTTCACGAAGATAGCTACATCTGAAGGAATTTATTTTATAAAGCACTTATTCACTGTACATAGCTTATAGACTTTTTCTTTACGAAAAAATCCCTTAGCAACAAGATAAAAGAAAAGAAATTGAATAAAAAACTTCAAACTGTGCACTCAAAAATCCTTTTTTTTTAAAAAGTATGTTAAAAATGGACTAATAAAGGGACCTTACTTATTAAAAGTAATTTCATTTTTCTAGATAAAAAACAAACAAACAAAAAACATTATACTTAAAATACTTTCTTTGTATCACAACAAGTTTCACATTTATCTTGTCATTTTGAGAATTTAATGTAAATACACTTAATTTAAATTAGTGTAATTTGTGTTACTTAATGCAATGTGTTTATAAATATTTTGCAACTATGTTTATTTTATTACGATAGAATACGCAAGAGAACGAAAAAGAGAGAAAAACCAACAACCTATTCCATATTCTTTTTTCTTTCATTTTTGAGAATATTTTTATGGCCATATTTGTATGATTCGGAAAAAGTTTTGAGGGATTTTAAAAACATTTTCGCAAATCTAATAAAAAATAATAATAAAAGGAGTAAAAAAAAAAACTCAATAAAGATGGCAGCAGAACTGCTAAATTATTTTAATGCATATGGGAATACACATTATTAACTGAAATGGTATATACAAATGCATTCTGATATTATAATATACAATTCTACAGAATTCTTATTCTATTATTAAAAGGAACTAACATTATAGTTATTTGAGGAAAATTTAATCAAGATTAGAGGATTTATTGATGTTTTTATAATGTCAAAAAATATGATGAAACCTAAAAATTAGAAATTAAACAAAGGCAATGATTTAAATGTGAAACAGAATGAGCTATGCTTGTCAGATATATACATTCTATAATGTGAAATTCATCTAAAATGTGCTTTAGAACAGATTAAAGAGTAAATTTTTATTGAATATTTGCTTTTTGCTTTAATAATACCAAAGGATTTGATATTTCAAACATAAATTAAAAAGTTGAAATTATTTTTTCACTAATTAAGAGTAATTAAACACATTTATTATATTGTTTAAAACAAACTATACTTAATATATTTTTTCTAAAAGAAAATTTTAGAAAATACTAAATTAATCATTAAGAATTTCTTTAATTATTTTTTGTCAAGTTCCCCCAAATCGCTTAACATACTAGAAAACGTTCAAAAAATATTTGTAGAATTAATTACAGATTAACATCAATATTTTTTTAACTTTTAGGTAACGCATATAATCAGGAAAATTAGAAACACTTAAAACGTAAGACTATTTACTCTACTTTCGATGTGTTTTCGTATTTTTCTCATTATTAGTTTGACCCAGTTATGAGTTCTCATCCTGTAAACCCATTTTCACTGCAAAACTTCAAGGTTGAGAGGGAAAGCACTTTTTCCCTGATATATTTTTATGATCTATTTTTTTTATAGATTCGTACTAAAATGTGTTCAGTATGTTTGACAAAGTAGTAGTACATTTATTTTTATTTGGGGTTCGTGATCTTGAAAGTTACGTCAATATGTACTGGTGTAACCCTAGGGAAAATATTTTTTTACTGATCAATAAAGTCAACATATCTTGACAAATTCTTACAACACTTAATCCTGGAAGAGACTTTTCTATTTAATTTTTTTATATAAATGTCAGAATTTTATACACGATTTATTTTATGGTTGTACTTTTCGCAACAAAAAAAAGTAAGAAAGCTATTTTTTTTAAACAAATCATATATATAGTTAACTTTTATCTTAACAAAAAACAAACAAACTTTACCTTAAATTAGCTTTCATCTTTACAAATTACGAAACAAAATTTTAAAAAACGTTACAGAACTCTTAGCTCTTTTTTCTAAAAAATTTAAAGGCAACATTACTTTTGTTTAACTGGTTTCACTTTAACACTTTCTAAGAATAAATCAACAAAATAAGCTCCTTTCTGGCGGTAGAGATATATTTTTATAGCAACATCTCACTACAAAGTTCTTTTTACAATCGAATATTAAATCAAATATTCTTCGATATCAGAAAATATAATGCTGTTGCCAAACGATTTTGCATAAAAGAAACAAATAAATATTACAAAATGACTAAAAAGTTCTTTTTACAATCGAACATCAAATTAAATGTTTTCCGAGATCACAAATTATAATGCCGTTGCCAAATGATTTTGCACATAAAATATACAAATAAATCTAATAAAATAACATGACCTTTAATTAAGTAAAATAAATAATTATCACATGACACTAGCTCACAGTTCTTAACAGTAACATATTATGATTTAATATATCTATATTAATATCTAAATAAAACTCATAATCTCAGATTAAAAAGAAGAACAATTTTTCCTGTTGATATCAATGTATTTTTTAAAAACACTTTTTGTCCATAGATTGCTAAAAGAGAAAAAATTTATGAACAATGAGCTAAAATTAAGATTCGAGTCATGATTTGATTTGTATAAATAAAACAAAAGAATGAGATCAAAACTGAAGATGAAATGAATTAACAAAACACGAGATGCGCACAATTTCCTTTTTCTTAACAACATTTGACAGTAACGGATAATCTTGAGCTATAAAGTTTGTAATAAAGAATCCAGAACAAGATTTCTTTCTTTAAAGGAAAAAACACCACTTTTCATTTCAATAATAGTCGCTTCCAGGATAAGATCATTTGAAAACAATATACCACGTGCTTTCCGTTTTTGAAAAGAGAAGAAGAAATCAAACAACCGTGAAAATAAACGATAAGATCCATAGAATAATTATAGTATTTTGACAAATATCAAAATATTATTTGGATTTTAACTTAGTATAATGAGTAATCGTTGAGGAAAAAACTTATTTTTTTTATTATTGTTCTATGATATTAATAATATGTGTGTTCAGAATTCAAGATATATTTTGAGAACCAATTTGAACTTTGCATGCATAACATTTAATCTACAGAAACCTTAAAAAATATTATTAGTAGAATAACAATTCTTCTTTTTACTTGATTGATTGATGTTAAGCATAATATGAAGTATTATAAAATTTTTCTTATTTGTTTATCAGGTCTTTACGAGTTAAAAATTTTAATTAAAATTTTTTATATTTCATTCCAATTTTCAAACTGTTATATTTTTAAACATCAAAGATTTAAAAAAATAGACAATTATATACTGACTTTTCGGTAAAGCTATGTCTCACGTCAATATTTTTTTATTGATTTAATGATAACAATTTTGAATCACAGAAGAATTTTTAATGTAGAATAGCTCTCTTTTCCATAAAAAATAAAAATAATGTGTTTGTATATTTTATTTGAAAAAAAAAGAAATATAGTTTATTTATTTGATTAATAAGAGATTAATTAGAGATTAAGAATAAGATTTATTAAATTTGTAATGAAATAGAAAACTTCTGGTAAATTTTAAAGCAAATAAAAAAAATTTTGATCTCCTAATACAGGAAATTGCTAATTATAAAATGAAATCAAAACAAAATTCAAAATATCATTAATTCACATACATTGCACAGTTCATTGATAAAAGTAGAGATTTATAAAAACATTTAATTGTTATTTATATATTTTCATTATGTTACAGAGCTTAGTTAAAACATTATTTGCTTTACTTTTTAAATTTAAAGATCAATTTTTAAAAAAGTTATGAAAATATAAAGATCACTCTCTCAAACACTTTAATATTTTTTTAAAAAATCGAACAATTTTTGCTCTTTAAATTATATTTTGGATTGTAATTAAGAATTACTCACTTGTAAGTATGCGATCTCTTTGCACCAAGACGCATGATGTATTATTTTTCAATTGAATCAAAATCTGAAGAGTTCACTTTTCTGTTTCGCGCTTTTTTGAGTTCTGATCCGAGATTGAGCGAGCGCCACATTTTTCATCCATCTTCACGTGACTGAAACTCCAGTGCGCATGCTCCGAAAAGCAGACGATATCGCGCAAGAGTTGAACTAATTCGCGAAAGCCTTCTAAGTTCGAGCGAAGATAAAATGGAATAAAATGTCGTCTGACAGAACAGAATTATCAAAGCTGTTTTGAAATATTACATTCATATATTTTAGTTCATTCCGACATATTCCGATTCATTCAGTCAAGTAAACACAAATTGGTGACTGATTGCAGTCTGGAATTTTCATTAATAAATATTTCAAAGATTTTCAACAATCAGGAAAAAACTGAACAGTTTATTTCTTTATGATTTGTGATAAAACTAGTTATTTTTCGTTAACATTTTCAGAAAATTTTTTAATAAACATTTTTTGTTTTAAGTTAGACTTTAAGACCTTATATAATAAATTCTCTTAAGAATACTCTTATATTGAAACACATTAATGTTTGTTACAAAAAGATTTATCCTTATGTATAGGCTTGAAAATTAATGTACTAGTTTTAAATAAAAATTGTACTTTATTAATATTAAAAGTATGCTTTATATGAGATACCTGCAACAAAAAACTAAATTTATGTTCCATTATAAAATTAATTTTAGATCAGTAGAAGGTAATTGTGTTCCTTTTTCAACAATTTCAGACATTAAAATTATTTAAATTACAAGCACAATTAATTAAAAGTACAGAAAGATCAATTACTTGAAAGCATCGTAAGAGTAATATGAGGTCTATTGTAGACCGGACCTAGTAATTCTGAACCAAAGTCAAGCAACGTAGATGCTATACTTGAGCTGAAACTTTACTCGTCAATTCAACTCCAAATCAATTATAAGAACTTTGAGCCTCGATAGATTTAACGCGTATTAGCCCTTCTTCACGGAGGGCCTTTAGCATCACCAGGAATCAAACTCACCAACTCGACAGAGACACTGCCGGTCAAGCAGTGCCGGTTTATCCATTGGGCACTTCCGGCGGCGCCCAGGGGCTCGGAAGGGCCAGGATAAGCTAGACTTAAACAGATTTTCTGGTTATAAATTTCGATCATCCAATGCCAAGGGGGTCCGTAGATCTTTTGTGCCCAGGGCCCGAAATGAGCTTAAACTGGCACTGTGGTCAAGAGTTCATAATCATGACCCCTCAGATACCGATGCCACATAGGCATTACAAGATACCAGTTATTGGTCAATTTATTGCTGAATCAAACGTTGCATTCAGTACTTTTTTGTCATTTAATATAAAATTTTGAATTCTCTCTTATAAAATGTTTCGACTTTACTTTTACTATTTTTTCTTTTCTTTACAATGAATAATGTTTACTCCCTGGATTGTTCTAATTCTAAATGTACTGCATTTTTAAAATTTTGTTTATGGCCTTTTAGTTCCATAAAAAAAATACTATATGATCAAAATTTTTAAGAGAAATAAATGTTTTTCAAAGAAGAAAATGATGTAATTTTGTTTCCAATTATTGTTTTGAATATCATACCTAAAAATTTACATATTGCTCTGATCATTAGATATATATATATAATGAGAATATTAATTATCTAATAATCTATTCATATAGATTAGTAGAATTATAGTACATACCTTTTGGGAATATTTAAAGTTATAAATATGACAGTGTTTGTACTTATAAATTCATCGTTTTATATATGATTTTTTGATTTTTTTTGTTTTTATGTTTTGTACTTATAAATTCATCGTTTACAAATCTTTTGATTTTTCTTTTAAAAATACACTCAAGCAATAGAATTCTGTTTCAGATATATATTTTAAGCTTCAATTCCTTAATATTTAAAAAATCTATTTCATATAACAAAAACTACTTCTTTCAAGTTTTAGTTTTAAAATATTTTTATAACACATAAAGTCCTAAGTATTTTTTTTAAAATTATTTTTTAATACCACATTTATATTTTATACTTCCTTTCATAAAATTTATACTAAACATTTTACTACTAACTTTATTATAAGATGATCTGAAATATTGATCTGTAAGTTGATATCATTACATTCATCATAAAATCAATTTCTTTAGCTAATTTGTGATAAATGAAAATCTGTGCAGAAAAGAAACAATCTGCGTAGAAAAATATGAACTTCCCTATTTAATTATATAACAATCAGAAACGTAAATATTATACTACTTTTATTATAATAAAATTAGAACAAATGAGACTAGTATTTTGTTACCGTATAATTTAAAAACATTTTTTACATCATATACCGAAAAAAGAATTTTTTTTGAGAATGTTGCGCTTTTTATAAAAACAATTTATGTCAATTCTTTCTTTTTGAAAAACTGCTTAAAATGGAGCAACTAAGCTTTATATAATCCTAAAAGCTATATAACATACACAAACACTTATTTTTTCGCCTGTGGGTGCTATATTCCTCAAGTGGCTGTACATAATATTTTTTTTCACATAGTTGATGTCTTCATCTGTTTGGAATGCAATTACACATTTTGTTTATTCACCTGGTGGCACCAACTCGTGAGGTTCGCGTGCGGCGAGCTACCTCCTGTCATTCGCATACCAAAATATTTCCTCCCTCGGTTCTTTTCTTCTAATGGAATATTATGCGGGGTTTTTCGAGTTGTGTGGTTCTTCACTTTTGTTCGGAGCGTTTGGCATCACACGTGTTTAGCATGTTTGATGCTGTCTTGTTTATATTTGCTAAGAATACATTGAGGTTGTCTTCTTTATGTTAAGGAATAGGACATAAATTGAAAACACTTTTATTTATATATCTGGATGGCTTCAATTTTTTTTATATCTATTTTATGAATGCCAAGATTGAATTTAAAATTAAAATATTAAAATAAAAGAAAGGTATAAGCAAAAGTATTTGTTTAAAAAAGAGTTAAGCTTTTATATTAAAACAATTTTTCTGAACAGCTATTGCATGACTTGTCTCGAATTCTCGCCCGCTAACGTGTGTGGATGCACCGGATTAAGAGACATTTTAATAAAGTACAATAAATACTTTTATTATGACTGTCAAATCACTATCAGAATTCAGCTTAAGTGAAGGGAACTGCCAGCTTTACAACTAACTTAAACATTTATAACAGATGATTCAATATTTAACACCGCAGACAAATCCTCCAACTTTACACGCCCGGCCCTTTTTCTTACAGTAAGGTAGCTACAACGATTATAACTCTATAGATTCAGCATAACAACATTCACCGCTTCTGTCTGACTGCCCACTTGACTTGACTTTAGATAGCAACTCCAATTAATGCAAATCACAGTCCCTCCACAGAAAGCAGTTTCATAATCACACATGTATCTTAACTGAAAGAACTTTCTTTAGAGGATTAGTAGGAATAACGAATAGAGAATCCGTTACAGGTTCCAACACTCTTGTTGGAAAAATTAAAAAGGACAATATTTGAATTATTTAAATATAAATGTTATAAAAGATTTGAAAATAAAAAAAACCCAACTCTCTCAAATCCTTTATAATTAGATGATGCTTTTACTAACTATATTTGAAATATTTAAGAATTTTCTTTTAAAAAAAAAGAGTACCCGAACTAGAAACATTTATTGTAGATCAGAGTATTTATCAAAGTAATGCATTTCACATTTTCAAAATCAACACATTGGAAAGAGAAATAATAATAATAATATAAAAAAAAGCGACTTGATAAGTTTTAAGTTGAAATGTTTAAAAAAAGTTGAATATTTTTATTGCAAGCTAATATATACTTTGGCGTTGAAGTGAGTTTGACACCATTTTATTATAAATGATTAGTACATTATTTTTAAGGCATCTAAATTCGTTGAAATGGCCAATTTAGTTCTAAACGTACAATTTTTGTTTGTTTATTTTATTGAATATAGCACCAACCGGTCCATGGATCAAATGGTACTGGGCCATCCAAGGAACATTAAATTATTTCTAATTTATTTTCTGTGGTGTATTTCTCTCGGGCTTGTGTAACTTTTGATGGAAATCACACATTAAAACCCCTTTATATTCATATTTTGGTGTAACTGTATTTTATTCTGAAGGATATTCAAGAACAATAAAATTAAAATTATTAAGTCAAAAACAATTTAAAATATAAACAATTAATGCGATAAAATTTTCGGACGTTGACTGGTCAGCGGCGATAAAAGGGTTGGAGAATACTGGAATAGAGCAATCTTTTGACTTTAAGAAGCGTATATTGTTTTGTTTTTACGTTACACAGAGACCGAGTTATAACAAATTACAGAAACTAAGAAAAACTGGAACCGGACTAAAAGAACCGGTGGTTCTTTTAATCTACCAGAAGTAGGCATTTAAATTGTTCAAAATAGATTATGGTAAGTTTGATAACTCAAAACATTATAAATGTACTTCTGTGAAATTTTTTGAACTTGATATTTATATTATTTTCTGGGGAATGTGCTAAAATAATTCTAACTAGATTAATATTTTTTGAATTATGACCTGTTATTGCAATAATAGCCTCATAAATAAGTCACAATTCTTATAATATTTATTTAATCAGCCGTAAAATTTTTATTTTTTATTAAAATATAAAAATTTTAGTACATTCCCTAGATAAATGCATGTAGTTTATTTTAGAAATATTTTTCTTGATATAAGTTTATTACCTTTTCTCTGACTGTTTTTAAGTACTTTTAAAAAAACGATAAAATTTTTCTTATAATTGCACTTTTTGTAAAATTTAGATAAGTTATTTTAAACATTTCACATTAAATATTAATATTTATTAATACTGATTTCTAAAAAAGGCTGTTTATAATGTATTAGTATTGTAAAGGGTCTATCCGCGTACCTCCTAATAATCCTCTTGGGGAAAATCTTTCTTTAAATATTATTCAATTGAAAACTTCCTCCGGAAGAAGAAAACGCGGTCTATTTAAATTATGTAGCGTATTTAAGCCTTAACTTTCGGGTTCAACGGAAGAGAGAGGTTAGAATAGCAGTGAGAATTATAGCAATAGAAAACTAAACGAAAGTGTTCAGTAATCTGCTTAATATTTAAGATTGACGATTTGTCAATTAGATAATTAAATTAGATTAGCGTTGACTTGAAGTAGATCTACTTACTTATCCTAGCTTATTGGAATTTGTACGGCTAAGACATTCCTGACGTAAGTCAATAAATTTACTTTCATCGTTTTCGTTCTTGCTCCCATAATTAGTTTAAGGTGCATTGTATAAGTTTTATAGGTTGTTGAGATTTGTAAATAAATTGTGTTTGTTTTGACCTATGGCTAATCTTCCTTCTAACTCTCGTACATTGATGGCTGAGACAAACCAACAATCACAGTTTTACGTATTTAAATTATATTTTAAATTAATCTTACGGCACCAAGAAGCAAACTAAGTCATCATTCATTCTAATAAAAATCTTTTATTAATCGAACAGCAAAAATCAAAACATTATTTAAATTTTATTTTGTTGAGTAGTACATGAACTACTTCGCCAAGCGATTATGGAATATTTAATTACATTTATACTTGTTGAGTAGTTCTTGTACTACTTCGCCAAACGATTATGGATTATTTAATAATATTTATACTTGTTGAGTCGTACATGAACTACTTCGCCAAACGATTATGGGTAATTTAATTATATTTATACTTGGTTGAGTAGCTCATGTACTACTATTATGGATTATTTTTTTTATTGTAGATGTAACACACAGTATACTATTTTAAAAAATAGTCTGAACGTGTTCCGATATCTATATATTATAATAAGCATTTATTAATATAATTAATTGTGCGTGATTAATATTTAATACAATTAAATTAAACGTAATTCTACAAAAATGGGGATTATGTTAGAAATCTTTGATCTTTTAACATATAAGTAAAATTTCGCCTTATATCTCAAATTTATTCAATATATATAAAAGTTTTTTTATTTGTTTTGAATTGTTTTTAAAAAATCAAGTTCGTTACTGGTCAAAGCAGGTATAAACGAAAAACAAGCTTTTTTCCCTATTAATTAAGCTACATTTATCAAATAAATTGATAACAAATTTGTTTCAACTAAAAAAGATCCGAATGATTCAGTAAGTGTTTATTAACGTCGCACTATACAGCAACACGAGGGCTATTTCGAATGATTGAGCTCCATTGTCTACAGAAGGTGCAATTAAGTCAGTATTGTTTATTAATCTTCTTGCACGGCTCTCCAAGCGTGTCAATACCTCCTCCCTCCTCCAATTCTTAATTATCAGTTTTTGTCAGATAATTGCCAGAAAAAATTAAAGAGCCCTTGATCTCTGCGGGGCCCTTAGACGAATTCAGCCCTATGGTTAATATAGCCCTGCTTATAGCATACGAAATAAGAAAACCAACGCACAGAAGCAACGAAAAAGAATCTTAGTAATACGGGCACCATAATAAAAATTAACACTTTTCCTTGGAATCCCTAAGTTCATTACGTCAACGAAACGTAAATAACATAATTGTTTTTTAATATACCATTTAAGTTTGTTTCTTCCCTGGAAATGTGTGTGAACTCTAAAAGGAAATAAAGGTTTTTTTTTTCAATTTAAATGTATCATAAATGACTTGTTCATTTTGATATATTTAATTCTATTATATTAAGTTGAATAAATGTAGTATATGGTTTTTCTATTTTAAGAAAGAATTTCTTTTTAAAAAAATTAAATCGCTTCTTCATTACTGAAAACTAAAATGTTTATATCATTCATATCTATAATTTGTAATCTATATGTATATAAATGGATGTTTGTAAAAATGAATTGCTCTACTCCAACACAGTTCAACCGATCACTATGAAAATTGACATCTATTTGTAATTTTTTTGGGGAGAAGGTTTTTGTGCTATCCTCTTTGTTGCAAATCCCTACCAGGTGACGCTACAGCATATCAACTTCTGCACCGCTCAATCCATCACCAAGTTGCCAACATGATCGCCAAAAATGATGCCGACTTGGCTCTATCACCAACATTTCGCTATGTTTCCATTGAATCGCCATTATAATGTAAGGAGAACGGTGTTTCTCGTGATTATTAGAATTTTAACATAAAATAAATACAACAGAAAGTAATATTGACGTATTACACGTCCAGATATAAATATTCTACACTATTTTAAGCATTCATTACACAAAATTCGTAACAATATGTTACTTTTGCTGAGTAGAGATCAGCTTAGGAAAGTGTTTTCAAAAATCGACCCACAAGTGAGTTACGGGGCGTTATAAATAAAAAAATCCTTTTTATTAGCCATTAGACCAACAGTCTAAAAGCTTAGCAAATATGATTTTTTGTTCAGTCGAGGTATGCAAAAAGCTTTTTTTTTGTTGTTTAATTTGCAATTTACTTAAAATTAACTCATTAAAGATTTCTTTATTCTTTAATATGTATTGTTTAATATTTAAATTCCCCCGCGCTAAGAACGGGTATACCAGCTAGTATTTCGTAAAAGAGGATATAGAAACATTTAACAGACAACACAAAAATTTCTAGAAAAATTTATGATACTTCTTGTTGCCTTTAAGTAAATTGTAATAAATAAACTGAATATCTCAATTGTAATTTTTAAATTGTTATTGAGCGTCTATAAAATAGTAATTTTAATAGATATTCTCATTGGATTACTCATTTAATTTAATTCTAATACGCTAAGGGAGATATTTTTCTTTTAATTTATGGATGCACACTGTGGCAAGTTTATTACTTTTTATTTTTTTTATTAAAAATAGTTCAGTTTTCGTGATTATATATAAATTCTGTTAAAAATGTTATCTTCAAGCTTTCTCTTCAATTTAAATTATTTTCAATTTTAAAAAGAAGTAAATTTTAAAATATAATTGTTTTTGCGAAAACATTTTTTTTTTTATTTCAGCTATAAGCTTCGCCTAAATTTAAAAAAGTTTTCAGTATCTAATGCAAAAGGACATGTTTTCAGAATATTAAGTTTTTTTCAGAATGCTACTTTCAAAAATACACAAAATAGTAAATTCATAATCTATTTACTGAATTATATACTGTAAAATGCGGCGTATAACGCACACCCCCGTATAATACGCACCTATACTTTCAAGCTGAAATTTTTATTTTTTAGGCATATTCTCAGTATAACGCGCATCCTTCTTTTCATGAAGAAAGCTGAAAAGGGCGTGTTCAATGTTCTTAATTTTTGAAGTAATTTATTCGAGGTATTATTCCAAACCTTAGGAAAAAAATAGCATACGTCTAGAGCTACAACCCTATAAGTTCATACAGAATGCCATTTTTTTTAAAAAAAAATATAAACAGCATTTCGATTTATGTGGAAGTTCAATTATTTTCTATGCTCATCTTTTTATTTTTAAAGCTCTCGTTTTTATACTCGGCGTATAACGCACACACGTAAATTTCTATCTTACTTTTTGTGTTAAAAGTGCTCGCTATACGCCGGATTTTACGGTAATTAACAATTGTCACAAACACTTTTTTTTTAAAATTAAGTACACTGCACTCTTATAATAAAACACTCAGAAGGTCTATTCTTCTATATTTCCATCATTAAACGATCATTTTGTACTTTTTAATCGGTAAAATCTTTGATGGGGATTGAGTTCCTCTCGAAGTTACACGGAAATGGTCTAATGTTGAAGATATATTCCTCTTCCGACGTGCTTTCCTGTAACGGGAAACCTGTCTAATAGGAGATGCCTTAATGAGGGAACGGAGAGTCCATTTTCGAATTCACGGACATCATTAGCATAGAGGGTGTTCGTCAACCCCTTCACCTTGGTTGAGGCGTCGTTCACCTTTTCGGGCTCCCCGTTTGTTGACAGCCGACGTCAAATGTGAACGGCCTTTCGGAAAGCGGAAGAAGACGCTCTTCTGAAGCTGTTTATTGATACATGTACTGACGCACACTTGTTCAATGTTCAAATTATGGGTATAGGATCTCAAAAGCGGCGTTGTATTAATTCGATGGATTTTTCAGGCTCTGATTCTGAATCACGTGAAAAAAAAAATAACACTTCGAATTTCGTTGCGAGTAAATAATTATTTAATGGATTTAGTGTGAAAAAAGCGCCGCATGTGTGTAAAATATTTTAATTCATACAAAAACAAAAACTTGGATTACATCATAAGGATATTCTTAGCACTTTTTAAAAGGTGATTCAAGACAATGAGATGAAATAATTTCCAGTTCATCAGTTATTTTTGATGTAAATGTATTACTATGAAGTTCTATCAGTGCAAATACCTATTTAAATAAGAGAAAATAACGCATGGTTGTTGAAACAATTTTTGGAATCGGTCTCTAATAAATAATATAAATTTATAAATATAAAAGGATATAGTTTTATTACTTGAAGGAAAGGTCCAAAATTCAGGTTATAAATCGGGTATCATATAAAAGAAATATATGCATTCAATTAGAGGTTACATGATAGTTTTATTGTTAAAATAGCTCAAGAGAAATATTTTATTTTGAATTGGGATTTGTTTCATCATATTTTATTAATTATTTTTTTTACTTTCTTTTTTATGAATTTGTATTACATACATATATATAATTTAATCT
>BMAO01028798.1:0-50590 GCA_019973975.1 Trichonephila clavata
GTGTCACTGTTAAAATATTGGTTCAAAAACGGGTTTATTTTATAAAATTATCCATTTTACTTATTTATGTAGCTCAGTTGGGGGTTCATGAGCCTGATGATCCTTTCGATCATAAGTTTTTTATGGATATCTATGAACAATACGGCCCGCTCAAAATTCCCGTACTCAGATACCGAAATACATACTGATATTTATTTTCCTCTTTATTGAAAAATATTTTCTGGCATTCTTAAGACTAAGTAAGAGAGTGAATATGAATGTCGCACTATTGAGCTACTCTAGATCTTGTGGCAGTAGATTCTATACAAGACACTAGCTGCCTCTGGACTAAAGTTATCATTTAGGCCTAGGGGTAGGTTGTGTGCTTTCAGAACGGAAGGTACCGAGAAAAAAACCGCCTTCAATGGTGACCCTGGGAATTTCGAACAACCGTAACATTCACGCCACACTCGGGGCACCACCTATCCACTGCAAATGCATTTAAAGCCGTCAGACACATGGCGCAATCAACAAATTCGTCTCACATATGACGCAATCAACAAAGCCGTCTCACACATGGCGCAATCAACAAGCCGTCTCACACATGATGCAATAACAAGACGCCTCGCATATGACGCAATCATCAAGCCGTCTCACACATGATACAACCTTCCAGCCGTTTTGCACGAATGACGCAACCAGCAAAGCTATCACAACTAGTGACGCAATAGCTCACACGCTCACCATAACAACGAAAACATCCGTTCACCTTACCGACTTACTGATAGGGGAAGTGTGTGGTGGTGGATTCTGTATAAGACGCTAACTGCCTCTGGACTGAAGTGATCATTTTGGCCTAGGGATTAGGTGTGTGCTTGCGGAGCGGAAGGTACCGAGAATGAATCCTCTTTAAGTATTTTGGTGAGGAACCTCGTAATTTTAAACCATGGGCAAGTGACCAGGCTGACACTTGAGCTGCCCCCCCCTACCTTTAATAATATGTACTTCCACGGGGGATGCCTGAGCTTCGACATATTTAATGTAAATCGGTTCTCATTGTACATTGTGGATCTTCAAAGGTACTAGATACGAATTCAAGGCACGCCAGTCACGAGTCCGTTACCTTAACCACTAGGCTACAGTGGCCACAAGAATGTTCTGGAGTAGGTGCTGTAGGGTTGATCACAGTCTTCTTACCATAAAGCTTTCACACCCCAATAAAATATTCGTTTTTTCGGTTACATGGCATTAGGCCATTAATATCAGCTCATGGTTGTAAAACAAACAATTGACCTATATTTATACCAATCGATAGCTAGGTAACTTCGGCCAGCAGTTATAAACGCATTTGTTCCATGGCTGACCATATCTGAAGGAACGTTCCTACTTTCGCATTTATTTCTCTTAGGCTAACTTTAAAAAAAATTATCATCGTACATAAATAAATTTGTTATTCAAATTAATGCGCTGCTTTAGCTGGGGCATGCAAGGACGTGTGAGATAATCTTTGATTTTACATATTTTTTTTTATTTATTTGTTTTTCTCCACCCTTGTCTCAAAATATTCTAAGCATCTTAAAATTTCAAAATAATTTTTTTTGTTTCATCAAAAATTATAATTTAAATACCCAATGGTCACTCCTTTTCGAGTATGACGAGTATACTCGTCATGACACAATATCGTCCAACCCCTACGTAACGAGTATATTCGTCGCCCTCAGTTCATTGGTTAATTGATTTTTCAGACATTGTATAAAATATTTTTATGTGATGGTAAAGAGAGAGCAATATTTCATTTTTCGTAACAATTTTATATTTTGTTAAATTCACTTAAAGAAAATTGGAACAGAAATGATTTTTCTTTATTATTCATTCAATTGGTTTTACTATGATTTACTGTGTCATTTAAATAAATCATTAATTTCCTACTTTTATTTTACATTTCTGAATTTTTTGAAATTTTATTATTTTTTATTAAGATTGAATAACTTAGCATTTCTTCTTTTATATATATATATATATAATGCAATTTCATTTAAAAAAATGTAAAACAAAGTAGTTTAAACTTTGATTCGAAAATAAATCATCCAGAAATGTAATTTAACTTGCTGTTATATTTATTTTCTTAATTCTGAAAGGGAAATTTAAGTTCAAATTTTTACTGTTAATTTATATTCATAGCTTTCATTTTACCTCATCTCCTTTCCTTTCATATTTATTTTTTCATTTATCTCTAATTATAGCAAAAAGGAAATTCCAAATATTGGATTTTTCAATTTTAAAATTTAGAGATAATTTTTTTAACATAAAAATATTATGGTAATGAAAATAAAATCTCTCTTTGTGTACAACTGCTAAATTATTGCTTTCAGCTAAAGTGCTGACACATTATATGCCATTTACGATAAAATGGTTACCAAAAAAACACGTTAGAAATCACCAAAAGTCTCAAATAATTTTTTTTTTTTTTTTTACTTTTGGAGTGTTGGCATTATTTTTTTTTCGGTGATGTCTATTTCTTCGCCACTTCCCTTGCTTTTTCTTTAGATTTGGGCCAGAGCATATATCCGAAAGCTTCTTTGTGGGCATTTTAAAAGATAATTCAATAGATATTCTGCTTATTTTCTTGTTTATTGATTATTCATAGAATATATTAGACATGAAATATGTAAATACATTTTTGCTAAATATTTAAAATTATTTATTCCTCAAAATTTGCTTTCTTCATTTTATTTATTTATTTGTAATCAAAAGATTTATTATCAACACTTTTAAATTTCCTCATTATAGCAATACCTATTAATTGTATCTGGAGCTCTTAAAGAACATTTTCTGCAATATCTTTTAGTGAGTGAGCGCTTATTTACTTCTGACTCTAAAGCAATAAGGGGGCTATTAATGACGGACTTCGTAATCTTGAACCACAGTCAACTGACCAAGATGAAACCTGAGGTAGCACTTCTCTATCCAAATGACCACAGTTCGTCAATGGAAGTACTTTGAGCCGCAACAACAGGTTTAAAATCCATCAGCAGCTGTACACGTTGTGTTTTTAGTGGAAATTTAAAGGGAATGGACTTTTGTCACAGTTCATCCACTGAGAGCTGCTGAGTAATTGACCTTACCATCTAGGTGAGTGAGTGGGAGTTATATTAACGTCATGCTATCAGCTGCACAAATTATAATGGCGACGGATCTCTTAATTTTGAACCATGTTGACGAGGACACCTGACCTGCAATCCTTTTTTCCTAACTTCCATACTATACCAATGGGAAAACGTTTGATCTTCGACACACTTAATGTGCATCAGGCGAGTCTTTAGCTTCATTGAGCTCGAACTCATGACCTTGACCACTAGGCTACCTGCGACCACACCCTACCATCTGGATGTATGCTCTACACCAGGGGTCGGCAACCTGTTTGTTCTTAAGGGCGCAATACTAAATTTGAAAATCACCGAGGGCGCATATTTTACAGATAATCAACATGTATAAATATGCATTAAAAAACAGATTTTTATAACTATTTTATTGGTGTCATACATAATGATACATATAATTCTGTGTGAAACTTGGGTGTCCATATTTTCAGCTAATTTCTTATAATTGGGGATATATTTAGAGTTCCCGGTCCTTAAACAATTATCTAAATGTGAGTCATTAAGCTTTGTTCGGTATTTTGATTTCAAACATTTCATTTGAGAACAAAGACTTGCAATTGTATGTTGTTGCACAATATGAATACATTTTTAGCGCACATTTCCTTAAAATAGGATACTTATTTTCATCGACTAAGTTCCAAAACATTTTATCATTACTATGCGCTTTTAAAATAATATCACTTTGCAAGTTAATTATTTCTAATTCTAGGTCTTCGATATTATGAAGCTCGAAATACACTGAAACTATTTCAAGGACATCATCTTCAGTAACATTGAATGGATTTATGAAAAATCTTAGAACGAGTTCTAATGCTGCAAAATCTTCAAATCTAGAAGAAAACTCTTCTATTAGCTTATCTATAATTTCTAAATATGATGTAGCAGTAAAATTTTCATTATTCAAATTTAAACTCTCGACAATATATTTTATATTTGGGAAATGTGATAATGATTTTTTCAATAGATGGGATTTCAACAACACTAACTTGCATTTGAATGCATTTACTGCACTAATCATGTCAGCGATATGCTGAGTTTTCCCTTGTATTTTTAAATTTAATTCATTCCACTTTGCCGTTATATCTGTCAGAAATCCGAGGTCGATTAGCCAATCCTTATTTACTAATTGCTCGTAAAATTCGCCTCTTGATGCAATAAATTCCTTTATTTGTGGCAAAAGCATGATAAACCGCTCAAGTATTTTACCTCTGCTCAGCCACCTCACTTCAGTATGTAAAAGAAGATCTGTGAACTGAACGTCCTCATCTTCTAAAAGTAATTTAAACAATCTGCGTTGCATAGCTCCCGATCTTATGGAATTAATAATTTTTGTTACTATCGTAAATACGTGTTGAAAACCGATTGTTTTTGCGCATAACATTTCCTGATGTATGAGACAATGATAAGAAATAAATTTCGGGAATAAGGAATTTTGTCTACATAAGGCAATAAATCCTTTTTTCTTACCAGCCATCATGTTGTAATTGACGATAATTTTTTTACAGGTAATTTTACATCTGTTATATACTTTTTAAAAGTAGAAATGATATCTGTTCCTCTGGTGCTTCCCTTTAATGGCAGAACTTTAAGGAATTCTTCTTTTGTTGTAAAATCAGAAAATACTATCTTCACGCAAATTGCTAATTGATATATTTGTCACGTCTGTCGATTCATCCATCTGTAGCGAAAAGAAAATACAATTTTCCATATCATTTGCTAATTCTGCCTCCAAATTCTCCGTAATTACTTCATTTCATCTAGTATCAGTTCGTACTGATAATTGCAACGTGTTTATAGCTGAAACTATTTCCTTTTTAATTTTAAATTCTTCAAAAAGTGAATCAGCAGCTTCTAACATGGCTTCTTTCACTAATTCTCCATCGGTAAATAGTTTTTTATTCTTAGCTAGCAAATGCAATATTTTATATGACGCGATCGTTGCTGCTTTATGTTGTTGCAGTGGTTTAGTAAAAAAACTTTGCTGGTTAGTTATTGAAGATTTTAAAGAAATAATTTTTTCTTCTAATTTCAGAGTTCATTGGATAGTCACTATCAAAATTGGTATGAACGGTCTAAAATGGTCGTTCAATATTACTTTTCTTGGGAATCGCAACACTATTATTACACAACAAACAAATACACTTCCCTTTGTAATCAACGAAACAATATAGATGTTCCCATTCATCGTTAAAGTAATATGTTCTTTTTCTTTTACATTTATCCATGAAGGGTTTTAAAAGAAAAGATTTATTTCGGGTTACTTGATAGTTTTAAATGGGCATGGTCTACGCGTGGTCTATTCGAAATACGATCACACACTAACAAAAAATAAGTGCGTGCTATTAGATTCGCTCAAGGTTAGCAAACTGCTAATCTATGCACAATCCTAAACTCAACTGACTACTTGCTGTATATCGCCGTTTGACAAGAGTGAAAAAAAATCAATATTACTATTCAAAATAAGAGAGACATTGCAACAACCTCTCCCTTCGAAATCTAGTTTTATTCTGCCTAATAAAAAATAGTGATTACACTGATCTAAGCAATAAATTAGAAGGGAGCGCTCTGGCGCCACATAGACAAAACAAAAAGGGAAAGTTTTGCTTTAAGAGTAAGTAAATCGCTCTGGCTATCATACATTTACATTAGTCCAGCGAGAACGCATTAAAAATAGATCGGGGGCGCCACGTTGCCTACCCCTGCTCTACTCGATAAAAGGTGCTCTACCGGATAAAACATGCCGAGAAAAGTCAGTGTATGTTATACTTCGGAAGAATAGGTGCATTCACAGTTCTTGGTGCATTCACAGTAGGTGCATTCACCGTTCACCTACAATTTTAGGACAGTTGCGTGAAGAATGTGGGTCCTTATCAGTAGACTCTTCCTAAGCCTATTATGCTTTTTGATTGCTGTCGTTTTCCTTTCCAATAAAGTATAATAAATATTCAGATCAATAACCTATTTCTCATTGAGTGATCTTAAAAAATTTTTAATTCAAAAATGACAAAAAATCATATCTTTCGATTTTAAATAGCGACTTTTGTATTTTTGATTTTTTTTCGGGTATTTAACTTCCGGGTATTAGTCATAGATTTAATCTGTTTTGAGGCTTACTGGGTTCTAAATACATCTGATCGTTATGAATGTTTATTTGCATTCAATATTAATTATGTAAATAAATTAGTACTATTTTTGTGTTAAATACTATAGTATATTTATGAAGTATTTACTTATAAGTATATTATAGTAAATACTTCATATATATACTTATATATGAAGTATTATTTTACTATTATACTTATAATTACTTATAAGTATATTATAGTATTTTACTTATTATCAATTATTTTTATGTTATTATATTTTAAATAAATTCTAGTAACATAATTTTAAATCTCATTCAATAAATAAATTCAGCACTTATTTATAAATCATACTTTTTTAAATTTAGTAAATAGCTAGAATTTTGCTTCGGCTTCAAAAAAAGTATTTCTTTAAAATATAATCAATTAATTTCATTAAAAAATAAAAATTAGTAGAAATATTAATCTTTGAATATTTTTTAAAAGATGCTTTGGATGTATCTTGTATAGTAATGAATGATTTCAAATAAATGATTGATAAAAGGTATTAACATATTATAGTGAAGTATTTGTTTTTAGCAGCTTAAAAATATAATACAAAAATATTCCATATATTTTGTATAGATATACAAAAAACTAAGTAATAAAGTATTAAATAAAGCGTGTGAACCATTTTAAAACGACCAGGAAAATTTTAAGTGCTTTTAAATGAAATTTACTACATTGAAATTTAAGTTTTTCAAATTAGCTTAACACCAATGTGAGTATTATTTTGCAATATAAAGATATCAAATCAGTAGTTATTGCTCAGGAACTGAGGACTCCAAATGAAGATTTTGACCTAAATACTGCAGTAATGCAATTCGATACTTATCATTGCTCATTCTGTTTCCTTATTTTTATTCATTACGTCGTAATTTGTAACTCTTGATTAAATTCCAATTGAATCCTATCTCTTAGGATAAAGAGAAGATATACATATTAAATGGTTTTATTCTGCTTTTCTAGGCATGGACATAATGCGTCTCTTGGTATAGAAAAGATTAAATGATTGCATTAAGACATTGGTTTATATCCAAGAATATATGTATAATCAAAATATCAGTATGTTCAAACAGAATCGCTTTGCTTTCTTATTTAAATTTGATATAATTTATTTCAAAATTTAACCTCAAGAAATTAATTGTAGAGTAGCTAGTCTTTAATTCGTAAGTGTGGTTACATTTAAATGGACTTATAACTGGAATTACAGGTAAAAATATGAATAGTTACAAAAAATGCATAACTTTAAAAATGTAATTTCATAAAACAATGTCTTATTTCAAGATATATAAGATAATAAGATATTTTTTTTCCTGTTTGGAATTGTCTAATCTGAATTGGCCTATTCCAAACACAGGTAAAAAAAACTTGAATGAATCTGATACAGTCTACTTAAATTCTTGTTTTTCTTAAAATATATTCCAAAGCAATGCTTTTTCTGATAGTATTTTTACTGAATCAGAGACGATTTTGAGAGTGGTCTTTATTTTAGTCTGATTTATTTTCTTAGTATAGAATTTTTAATGTGAACTAGTATCATTGAAAATAAAGCCATTAATCATTTTGTAGTCCTTTGTATCTTATACTATTATGACTCATTCGAAAGACAGTTTACATAACTGCATATTAATATTAATAAGTTGAAAAATTTTAAATGTAATATGTAAAAATGGCAAACATTATTTTTATATCTTTTACATAAGAAATTTTAGATTTGCCAGGATAAATGTATTAATGCCTCTAAAACTTTTAATTTTCCCATAACAAAAGCTGTACACTCAGATCTACCATTCTTTGATTTCCTGCACTGAAAACTTGGTTTAAAGTTATGTTCTCCTTTTATATAGTGGGTTTTATTTAGAAAATAAATACAATTTGTGCATTTTATTTTTAAATGTGTTTATAATTTAAATTCATTTACTTGAGGGTAGCAATAATCAGCACAAAGGCATTACGAAACATTTGCGATTAGTAAGCATTCCCTAAAATTAATATAGACAATATAGTTTAACAGAATAATATAAATTTATAGAAAGAGATACATTTACTCCATGCAGAGTGTTTTGCTACCCGACCGACAAATCTGCAGGGTGTGTAGGGGGTACAGAAAGGAATGCAGGGTCGGCAATTGCCATAGTTGCGAGCTAAAGAACAAAAATAGCAACACGTCAATGAAGCAGAAAGCATTTTATTGAAATGTTGTACTACAACAGGTTCAAAATTACGATCAGAAGTTGTCTGGCATATCTGGTAGAGGCACTACATGGAATTACATACGTTCTGAAAGATTTCTGGCATGTCACGTGTCCTCCCAGCAGCTACAAATATTCGAGTAATGAGGTGTTCATCTGAAGGAACTGTCATCTCGTACACGGAACGTTTCATGTGATCCCAAAAGAAATATATGCATAGCAGTCTGGTAATCTGGTGGACCGATAAACCGAGGGACCACTTCAAGTGTCCGTTAAAATCCACAGCTTCAAATGTGATCAGCATGCCGATCAGTTCCTCGTTTAAATACGAGTTCCTCCTACTGTAACGGGAAACTGATCCCAGTTCAGGTCAAGGTTCACGAAGCCTTCCATTAGCGTACCCTATCGCAAGGTTGCCAGGAGGAATCTTGCAAAACGTAAGGAATTTCATGCACCGCCATTGTCAGGCTTTCTAGATGATTTCCGGTCGTAATTTTGAGCCCCTGTTGTTGTACAACTTTTCAGTAAAAAGGTTTCCTGTCCCATTGATGCGTTGCTGTTTTTGCTCGTTTGCTCACAACTACGGTATTTGCGACCCTGCATTCCTTTTTTATTCCTATACCTACCACGTGTCCTGTAATTTGTAGGTTTGGTAGTGAATCACCACTCATATTCCATTTCAGTAATTACATGAATGACATTAAAAAATTTTTTTTAAATTTATTTAAGAAATCTGAACTAACATAATTTATAATTTAAAAAAATGCTAATATATTTTTCACTCGTGAAATATATGCTATTCTGTAGGAGAGTAGTCATGTTCATCTCTGAAAATAGAACTATCTGTACTAAAAATGTGTAATTGGACAATGACAGATTATTTAGCATTACTTTGATGCAAGAAATAAAATATACGTCGCATTTGGTTGCAAATATAAATTAATCTTAATTTGGTTCAATACAAGAATTAATATACGAATTAATCCTTAATGCAATTACAATTTGCATTTATTTTTATGATTATAGCTCATACATTGCCTGTGATTCCCATTTACATAACCTCTTTCATATCTAACATTAACTAATTCATTATTTCTCGTTTATGTTTTTTTTTTCATTTTAAATCATTAATGAATTCAGTTTTATATTTGTATTCTAAATACTATTTTGCTTTCAATGGAAATATGCTGAAGTAAGATGAAACATTTAAATCATTAGCTTACCGTGAAATATTATTCAACTCAACTAAATTCAAATTTTCTAAGAGCTAATCCAATTACTTATTTTACAATCCGAAACTCTTTAATGAATAATCTGTAACTGACCTCAGTAAATGTACACAAAGTTTCCAACGGAGAGCAGCCATAATTCAAATTACTGTTTGGATTTGCGAATTTAGATTATCCGTTCGATAAGCAATCCCGTTTGGAGGGAAATATAATTGGCCATTAAGCGTTCCAGTAACACTTACAAGATAGGCGAGTGGGATTAAGTTCAAATACACCATTCATGCCGGAATATTAATTGGGAAGCAGACAAAGATCATTGAAGTGTTATAATTTGGACTGCCATTTTGGATCAGTAAACGAGAAATGTTCTTTTATTAAACATGTTATATATAGAGTTAAAGCTCCAAGTAGTAATAATATTTTTACACATACAAAGTAGTTCATATTAAAGGGACTCTTGATAGTACCTTAAGCAGAATAACTAACGATTGTAATTATCAATAACAAAATCTAGTAATTAAGTTTAAAACCTCCAGATGCACTAAAATACGAAAAGGAATTCAATTTCACAAATTAAAACACAACATAAAGTTAAGCGTTTCAATGAAATGAACCCTTATAACATATCAAAATTTCAAAAAGATGAATTTGTTTCTTCATAAATCAAATGTTAATGATATCCCTCTCAAGACCTGTTAGCTGCCAAAGTGGCAAGATGGTGTACTTGGATGGAATGGACGATGTACATCGGAAGTATGTACTCCTGGTAGAATCATCCTAGATGTGAAGCCATTCCATTATGTCCAGATAAAGTTAAGAGGCACTAGGGGCTAAGTCAGTCTTATTCCTTTGGTGCCCAAGGTCATTGGTCATTGTCAAGGTCATTCGTACTATGAAACCAAGTACGACTTCGAGCCCATCACGCAGGTTAATCAGGGATGCGTACGACTTTTAGGTAGATGGTTAGATGGAAAATGTGGATTACAATCTCCTTCTCCTAACTGCAATGGTAAATCTCTTACAACTATACAGTGCAATGTGAATGGTTTCTCTACCCCGACCATGAGAGTTAAATTATACCAGGTATTAGATTTGGCGGATAAGCATCTTTTCCTAAAGTACATTACTATTCAATACATCATATGGAGAGAACCAGTGGAAATGGAAGCGTCCTAGCCTTCCCCATCAGAAATTTAAATACAACAAGATCGTATTTACGCTGCTAAACAGCAATCTTGAGCAGCAAGGCATTTCCGTTATATGGAAGAAAAAATAAATTTACATCTTCAATATGTATTATTCACCTAATTAGGCAAATCTTTCAATAAAATTCCTAGAATTGACAAACAAAAACATCATTTTCCTTGGAGATCTTAGTGTTAAACATCTGTGCCATGGGGTTGCTCCTCAAGCAAACAAAAGAATAGAGACCTGCTTGAAGCAGATCATGATAAGGCTATTATCTTTCAAAACGATGAATCACCTATGCATATCTTTTTCAGTTATGGAACCTGTGAAGTTTTGGACAACACATTAGTTAGGCTGATGTTGTATCCGTATTGTAAATGAACTGTTCTTAATGACGTTGACATCGATTATCTTTCCATAATGGTTAACATAAAAGTTCATACATATTACTCGGAACCCAGAAGAAATTATTGAAATTTTAAATTCTAAAGGGGAAATCTGTAATCAGCTTAGTGAAACCACATTTCGTAACCAATCTTTTAGCGATAACCTGGAACATAAATGGCAAATTTTTAAGATGACTATTAATCATGATGCCTAGTTTTCCATACCTAGAGGTAACGTTAAAAAAATTTAGATTTTTTTTGTGCGACTCAAAGATGCTTCTCAAGCCACACTTTTTTGCAAAAATGGACTTACTACGTCAATAACTTGCTACTTCAAACAACATCGCTGAAAAAATTAAACTTAGAAAAATTAAATGAAATAATCAATTAAAAATATGTAACACAAAAAAGAGTCTTGTAAGACTATGTGTAGCAGCATTTATGTTTGAACTCCCAATTCAAAATTATGATGACTCGCCAAATCCTTCAATAATGACCAACCTCAAGCGCAAGGCAATAATATTGTCCTAGATCATGTAGGTCAAGTTCATCAGGATGACAAAAATCTTGGGCAAATTTTACAAAAGAATTAGCATTTTAACATTTGTCGAGAATTACAAAAGATTAAGAAGATTGCCAAGAGAATGGTACATAATTGTGGTATCTCTTCTTTGGGAGATCCCATTTTTATGATAAATTTACTATGCAAGAAGCAATTGATTGTAGAAAATTTCCATTCCCAGATAATATTCATGGTCTCTTCGTTAACCGTCTTGGTGATAAGGGGAGAAAAGATTACTAGCACTCTTTAACATTTCTTGGAAATCGGGATACCTGTCCTAGGACAGGAAAAAAGCGATTTTCATCCTTGTCGAAAAACCTGGTAGCTTCGCAGAGAGTTACATGCCATCTCTTTGACACTTATCATTTGTTAGCTCATGAAGAGACTTATTCTGACCAGATTCCGTTTTTATTTATCCACAAATGGCCTGCTCTCTTACGGATTTAGGCGGGGAAATATCACAATTGATCAGATTTTATTTTTCTGCTTGAATGCCATGGCACAGGCACATGTGCCTTTTAATCACACAGCTGCTGTGCGTCTGAACTTTTCTAGGGGTTTTGAAAGAGTTTAGAGACAAAAATTTATTAATAATCTTTATGAAGTTTTTGGTATTAGGAGTAAAATTCTGCCTCGGATCTCAAATTTTTTTACAAAATAGATCAACAAGAGTGAAATACAAAAACACATTATCTTATCCTTTTAGATTGAGACATGACCTTTCACAGGGTTCAGTCTTAAGCTCGATACTGCTCTCATTTTATGTATCTCGTCTTGAAAAGGCGATCAATAAATGTAGTAATTTTGGTCTTTTTGCCGATAATATCATCATTAGGTATTCTAATTCTGCCATAAAAAATAGAAGCTAACCCAAATTCTGCACTGTCTGAAGTTTATAACTTTGCTGAACAGCACAAAATGATTTTTAATACCTGAAAGTCAAAGGTTATCTTATTTACCACCAATAGACATCTCATTAATTATCAACCAACTGTTTTTATCAATGACAATCAATTAAATTACTCAAAAAATGCCAAATTCTCAGGTAACATTCTGGACCTAGTGATATTGAGTAACAGATATATAGAAACTCACACACACACAAGTAGCTAAATTCAGAAAAATACTTAACATTCTCATATATATTTCCGGATGTGACTGGGGAGCAGACGCTAAAACCCTGAGAACAGCCTACATCTCACTGGTCAGGCAAATTTTGGAATACGGTTCTCCAGTTTATTTATGTGCTTCTGAAGCTAACTTAAATAAACGAGGGCAGATAAGAGCCGCAAGAATAATTACAGGTCTGCGTAATAGCTGCCATAATATTTTTTTTTTGTGTGTGAGAGTGATTTACCACCACTTTCTATGAGAAGCTATAGCTTGGTAAAATACTACATTAAGCTATCTAGCTAAAATACCAACTTCGCCGTGGAGGCATAATTAGGTCTCACTCAACGTTCGCCTTTAACAAATAATCATTAATTATTTTCAACCTCCCGCTGCAGACCTCTATTTATACGCTTTCAACATCAGTTCAGAGGGCCGCTGCGTGCGCCAAGCTGCGTGGTGGATATGAAACTTTACTATCTTACGTAACATCCTATAAATGATATTTCCTGCAAAGTTCATTTAAATCTGATGATTCTTTCAGGGTGTTGCTATTTTTACAAACATCAGTGTAGTAATGTTTAATGAGGCACGAACTTGCAGTGATGCGGCTTACATTCAACAAATCAAGTGGCACACTAACAATAACTACATCTTAGATAATGAGGTGCAAACAGCAGCGTCCTCGCATGGAAAATATTTCGGCATAGGGATAATTTATTGTACAATACATCTGCCACAGGCATTCCAGGCATGTTTAATAGAACTTAGGTCGAGAGAATAAGCAGGTATATAGAGAATATTTTTACTTTGCAGTGTGTCCAATACCTCAACGTTCCTCTGTGTCCACGTATTATTGTCCATAAACTAATCCCTCTACAATACCATTGTGATGTAACACTTCCTCACTTAAAAATGTGACGTGGTATTCTGCCATTGTGCATGATGTCTGCATGATGCTGCTTTCGTGCATACAAACCAACTTGATTTAATCGCCGTGAGCTGGTTCTTGCTGAAAAATGCATACCAGTAACGGTTGAAAAGTTTGTAGATATCCGGCTAAGAGTGAAACTTCTCTTTCTTTTTGGTACGATGGCTACATAGCGATGCTCTAAAGGTGTGGTGTTCCTACCTTGACCCCCGGTATCCTTTTGCAAAGCATTTTCACCTTCAGCGGCTTTCTTGAAAGACGAGATGACACCCTTTGATAAACCCTTTGCAGCAGCTACAGTAGTGACATTTTCACTTGCTCCCAGTCGTCGAACTGCTAGTCTACGAGCGTAGTCACTCACATTATGTCTTGCTAATATTATGATCTTAATTATTGGAAGAACTGCAAACAGATTTTCAGAGAAAAAAACTTTAATAACATCCAGCACTATTTTCGTCAAACATCAAACAGCAGGATTTTTCGTATGAATCGTGAGCTTGTATGCACTGTTTTCTATACAAATAACGAATCATGGTCTATCACGTCCTTTGAACTTGAAATACTTTTATTGGTCAGGGTCTGAGACGCAATTTTGCATAAATCAGTTGTTCCTTAGAAATTGCCAAACAATGTATATTATCTATGTATGTTATTTTGAGTTTCTGTATTAAATGTTATTAATATACAATTTTACATAGACCGGCCATAAATAATATATTTAATTCTTTATGTATAAATCGTGGTCTTTTTTCTCCTATTATGGTAATAGCCACAAAGAAATATTGTGATTTTGAAAGATGCTAGAGTGGCATTAGCAACCGTGGATCGACGCATTCCCTGATAAGTGATTGATTGAACCTTGACAAATAATTTTTGCTGCCTTTTTGCCTTAAAGACTCCAGTTGTTTTAATACCGACCTTTATGTGCTGTAATTCACCTTAAAACGCATATGATCCCGTTTGCAACAATGCCGAGGTACTGTGGCATGGAAGACGGAGTGTCAGAGGTTCATTTTTCCTGAATAATTCTTCTTACTGTTTGCCCAACGATAGTCAACGTGTAAGAGTATTGCTCCGATGTGATGTCAAATCCATTCTGGCGGTATTTTTTCCACATCATGCAGCCATCATTGGTTGAAACTTCATTAAAAAAGTTAAAGAGAGAGAGAGAGAGAGAGAGAGAGAGAGGAAAAAGTCTTATGGTTTTTCACTGTTTGCTCATCAGATATTACGAAAACATCTTTAACGAAGTCTATGACAAGAATGAGATAAGCACTAATAAAAAAATGCAATATCGGCAATTATTCCAATTAATTGTAGCAAGTACAGAGATATTATGGTACGGTTATACTGGTTTATATTCAGTAAACTTTGACTGCTTAGTGATTCTAAAACGATGTGATGCGGTGAGTTACAATATCCTTTCTTCGACGGTTGCCTCATAACTTAACTAGCATCAGAACTCTCGACCGTAATCTGCGCGCATTAGTTTACACAACCTGCAAAATGAAAGGATGGCTTCCTGGCTACCACTCTGATCTCTCCCCTGTTCCCCTGAAACGTTCTACCGTTCCCTTGTATGGCCTTCGTAATGCTGAACTGTGGAAAAGAGCTGACAAGGAAAAGAGAATTATCTCTCAGGACTCCGTTCATAGTTTTCAATGACTACTATCTTGTCGTGCTACCTCGAGTATCACAGCTCACGTGTTCCTTCAATGTATTGTGGCTGACCTAAGATACTAGAAGCATTTCAAAATGAACATCACTTATTGTTCTTTGCTGTTTTATCTCTGTCTCCCTATTGTTTTTCATTTTCTAGCTATTCATTGGGGCATTCTTAAAATACACTATATAACATTTTTAATAACACAGTTAGAATCAAAACTAAAAGAACATCGTATAAAAGAGAAAAATATTTTAACATTTGCTTTGATTATAAATCTCTCAAGAGTTATGGATATCGGAGATATGATGGAAATGTTGCTGCTAATTAATATTATTTTTGTTTCAAATAGTATCATAAATTTTGATAAATTTCTCTCCTTCGTCAAATGCCTCAATTCATTGTATCTTGCTAAAAATTAAGACGTTTTTTTTTATAAAAAAAAGTTCATACCGTTCAACTTAACACATGAAATACGCATAATTTTTTCTACAAATTTCGATTTCTTAGGAAATTATAAGTTTCAAGATTTAATAAAACACGGCGTTAACCTAGTAGTCCTGATCACGAATTTGTGGGCATCTCTGTAGAGTTCTGGTGCTATTGTTTGGGGGTGTCGAGCTTATGTACTTTAAAATTTTAGATGCTTAATGTCTAGACTTTGGTTTGGTGTAAATGTTTGAAATGTGGGTTGCAAGCTAAAGTGTTATCCCCAACTCTTCACTGAGGTTCATAATTATGAGGTATTTTGCCAATAGTCAACATGCAGCTGTAAGGTAAAGCGTTAATAAAAAACTCAATTCTTCATAAATAAAATTTAAAAAAACGTTTAATAAATTTTCACACTTAAAAATGTTAAGGATATACTAATAAAAACCATCAAATCTTTCCTTGGGCTTATACCTTAAGAAAATATTTCATACGATGATAGCAAGTTTTCGGTTTTTGAAATTAGCTGAAATTCATAAAAATTGTTTTTGAAATGATCATAGATTACTTTTCAACTTTTGTAAATTCCATCACAAATTTATTTTTTAATAGAAGGTAAGGGTATTTTTTGTGGACTCAAATTCAAACACTAATAAAGTGACGTCTTTATCATTTGACAATATTTCAAAATTACGATGTGTGTCATCGGTAATCCTCGAAATGTTTCCGAGTTCGACGTTAAAATTCAATCAATTAGGGGAAAAAATTCCCTTTAGAAGTCATTTTGAACTCATGAAAATAATATTAATCCTTTAGGAAAGCTATCTTTCATCTCATACTTAAAACTAGTCCATTGATATGAATGGAAGAATTGCATCCGAAAAATTTTAAAGAATCAAAAAGGCATCTGCGTAAATGAGTTTTTTTTTTTATTATGGTTGATACTACATCTCAATGCTTCTTAAAGATCTGAAAAACTGCGCTAATGATTCCTTAAAATAAATATTTAACTATTGTCTTTTAAAGTTGTAAACAATGGCATGATTTCCCAAGAAATTGAAAACTTGTTCTATCAACTCAATTCTTATTCAACAATAGTTTTCAATGAATTTGCCCTGAGGTGGGCTTTACGGTGATGAATGTGTATTATCTTTTCTTAATAAATAACTTAAAAACATTTTATCTTAGGATTTCTTTCTGGAGTAACATTTTTCATACATGTTTTATACATTCAAACATTAAGTATCATTTTTTGTGAAGTTTATACTTTAAACATATTTGATTTTCTAGAAATAGTTCAACAGTTCGAAATTTTATCCGTATCTTTCCAAATTGCACCCCTTTCTAAATAAGCTTCATTTTTCACTTGGAACGACTCCATTTCGAAATCCCATCCATGAATCTAATCTGAAATCATAGTATAAACAATTTTTCAGAATAAAGCATTGCAAAGAATGCCCTTTATGGGAGTTTTGTAAGAAGTTGTTTTTTCTACCGAATTCTTAAGTATATATAAGTTTTCTGTGGAAGAAAAATGTTCCGAATTCAAAAAAGTTGGGGAAAAAAACATAACGAATAACCATTCTTCACATAACGGAAATGATAGTAAGTAAAAAGATCAAAATTGTTTCCATTATTTTGGATACAATTTTCTGAAAAATATTGTTTTTATTTCCGATTAAGGTTTAAATAAAACAACTAAAAATGTAATTTTTTTTGTCTGTGCTAAAACATAATTGTTTACAATTCAATTTAAAGTTAATCTTGTGGATATAAACGAGTAATTTTACTAACGAATTAAGATAATTATTTATCAATATTTTAATGACAAATAAACTTTGTTAAAAACAAATACGTAAATTTTTAGTTGGATTTTTTAAAAGAAATATCATGTTACATCTTGACAATGAGATATTGCGATACGACAAAAGGTACTTTAATGTATTTGCTACTTTTTAGGGTGAATTTCGTAATTTCATTAAGTAACAGCGATTTATAAAATAGCTATTAAAAGATATAACCCATGTTTAATATTGTCTTGTATATCTTACATAAGAAAAGAGTTACAATGAAAGAATAAAAAACAATGTATATTAGGTAAAATTTATTAGAAAATAAAAGAATTTTATTTAATTTTCATATGTAAAAATAATTGGCACCAGACTAATTTAATAAAGGTTTTTTTTCTGCCATAAAACGAGTTTTTGACCTATTTAAAAACATTTTGTGTATAAAATATCGATCTTTATTTCCTAAAAAAGAACATTTTTCATAAATCCTTGTGACATTAATTAAATTTTTAATTATACATCCTGAAATTTCCTAACTGTGAAAAATATTAAACTTAGAGAAGAATCTACCGAGAAAATTATGCAATGTTTTTATAAAGTAATGTATTTTCAAAAAAAAATATTTACCATCCTTTTCTTTTAAAAAAGTATTTACCATTCTATTTTTAAAAAAATCCGAAATAAAATTAATTTCCTTCCTTAACTTCAATGCATCTCTTTTAATGTTAATAAATAAAATTCTTATCGAAGTTCCGTTAAAAGAAGCGTTGAAATCCAGATTTAATTTTCGTCATTTAAGTTTTTATTTATGCATTTTATTTTTGAGCAAAGTTCTTTTAATTATAAAGCAATCATGTCTAACTTTAAAACTTAAATTTCTTGTCAGAATTTTTACTTTTTTCTAAATAAGCTTCGTGAAAAAAATGAGCCAAAAACGAGTATACCTTAGAATAATTGCGTTTTATGATGATTTATTAAACTCCTCCAATTTCAAAAAAATACCCGCACATAGATTTTGTACCAGAAATTACAGCTATTTAAATCACAGAGTTTTCAGTAAAAAAATGTATTTGTTTTATTATAACAAGAACAGCAGTCTATGGTGAAGTTTATAACAAAATTAATGAGTGGCTAATTACACGCATTTTGTTTTATTGTTTTTGGTTGATAATGTGGTTTAAAAATGTTTGCTTACGCAAATTGAAAATTACAAACTTAAGCATGACACATATATGTATGTATAAATAGCTAATTCTAAATTTCAAACTCAATCCCACATTTCCTTTTTTTTTTTTTTTTTTTTTTTTTTTTTTAGACTTTAGCAGTATTACAATTTTACATAAAACAGTTCAGAGTACATAAAAATAACTGTCATCAGATTTTTCACAAATAAAGTAATTAGGCAATTACAATAAAAATAATAAAGAGGTTTAGGATAAAAATAATTTAAATAGTTGCGTTTTTGCTTAGAATTAATTCTTTTATAAAATGCTTTTAAATTTTTTTTTTTAGTTTTGTATTTTGAAAGATAGGCAAGCAAACCTTAATTAAAGAAAACATTTCTAATCCATATCAAGTATAGATTAAAAAAAGCTATATATTAATTAATTAAGGATTATTTCAGGTAGAAATATTTATTTTTTATTTAATTTGTAATCCTGTAAAAGAATGTAATGGAATAATGATGTGTGCTGAATATCCCTAAAATAATTCAATAAATTATCCCACCACTGTGTATTAGAATATTTTATTAGAATAATTTTATTCAATATTTGATTTTATACATTTAATTGAAAAACTAAAATATATTTCAGTTACTTAAAGAAAAGAAAAGAAAGAAGAACGTCATAAACCTAAAGTAATATAATTAAGTTCAAATTTAGAACTATCCTTAATTAAATTTGTAAAATAGATGAAAAATAAAGCTGCGACATTTCATATCAATGAATGCCCCTTAGGCTAAGTAACCATGCATTAAGGATTAATAAGACGTACTAAGGATTAATTAGAGAAACCTTTAATTAAAGTTCATTATTTGTCGTTATTTATGAATGTAATAACATCTATAAAAAAGATATAATAAGCGAACTTCTGATTATTTAATAAAAGAAATTTAATGCTTAGATCCAAAAAAAAATTAGAAAATTTGCTTATTACTTATATATTTTTTATTTCTTAAATTAAACATGATACTTAATTTATTCTTCTGTGGCGGTAGAACTGTTATTAAGATAATTACTTTAATAAATAATCTTTATTCTCCTCTCTTTATAAGTAAAATACTCAATTTTTTATAACTTAATAAACCTGATAAGAATTTTCTACTTTAAATGACAAATTAATCTTTTTTAAAGATTTTTTAATATGTTTTGAAAGATTAATGTTATGTCTTGTCAATGCAGTGTTTCTCAAACTGTGGGGCTTGCCTCCTTAGGTGTCGTGATAACCCTACGAAGGGGGCACGAGCATATTGAAAAGTTGAAAACAAAAGATTATTTTTAAAAAATTATTATTTTACTGAAAGTAACAAATAAAATACATTCTGACATAATACAAATACACACTTACATTGATATAATACACTTATAAACATATTAATGCGCAATGAATTTTATAATTAATTTACAATAATACCAAGTTAAGAACAAGTTTAATAATTACCAGACCCCTTGGGATCAAATGTAATATTATATACAAAAGGTAGCACTTACCCTGATAATTTGAACGGTTTGCAATTAGTCACTAAAATGCAAATTAAAAATTACGTGATTCGGTCCCCAATGCCACCGGCTAACACGTGGGCGAGCGTATGTGGTATATTGGGGGGGGGGGGTGAAAAGGAGTTAATGAGCAAATCTCTAAAATAAGTAAATCCTTCGCAAACACTTTCGAGGTAATTTTTTTGCATTCGAAAACCTTCGGATTAATTTTATGAATATCAGTTCACAGGAAAGACCGCACATCCGAAAGACGTATATATACGTCCATGGCAAATATTGCACTGGCTGAGCGAGACGTTTATAAACGCCGGCGGCTCTTAAGAGGTTATAGTATTATTATTGGTATAGTAGAGAGGTATAGTATTATTGAATTTAATACATTGTTATTGTATGGACAGGCGCAATGAAAATTATAATTGAATATTGGGTCGCAAATATTGAAAGTTCTTGAAGCACTGTATAACATTAGAATGATTTTTATACATAAATTTCTCACTCTCTTTCTGTTTTTATATAGAAATATATATATATATATATATATATATATAAAATATTTCAAACTATTAAATATACATGAATGTAATTTTTAATATTCTCTACTTGAGAAACAAAGACGATTTCACTAATAAGATTAAAATAGATGATTGAAGCGTTAGAAACGATAGATGCTGCAGCAATATAAACAATGAAGATTGGGAACTAGTTTATAAAAAAAATGAGGTTTTACCATTTTTTATGGCTAAACAAAATCCTCTCCCTTTCTATTTATGATACTTGAGGAAATACTGTGGAATATGATGAAGAGAAGTTCTAAATCCATGATTAATAATTGGGCTACAAACCAAAAAAGCATTCAAAAATGCTTAGATCCTTTTCAGATCAATAAACCTAAACCATTTATCGTCAAATATATAATATTATTAATAAAATTGATAGTTTGACATCTAAAAAAGGATTCTGAACAGAGTGTTGCATAAATTTATTCTCTTCTCAAACAATATTTCTTCATAAGAAATATAAAAATTTTCTCAAATTATACCATTTGATTTTCAACCCATATTCTTAACAATTCACGAGCCAAATTAGTATATATTCAGATTAAAACGTTAGTTTCATTTCTTAAGAAATAGATGGCACTTCTTAAACAATGGTGTTTTACAATTATATCCTGAGCGTAGAGATATAGTGATGTGTGTAAGACAAAAAAGACAGAGAGGAGAAAAAAAAGAGTTTGGGAGCAAAATTTGTGAGATAGTATAAGGGAAAGAGTTTACTTCTTATATTACTAAATTAAGTTATTATTGCTTGAGAAAGCGTTGATGTGTTTTTAGATAGTGATATCAAGATTATTTTAATTGCATTATATAAAATGGCAACATTTAACTAGACTATAAAAAGAAAAAGAAAACTCGATATCTTCAGTTACCTTTTTGTTTGAAATAGAACTGTGGTAGAGGAGTTCATTTGTAATTGATGATGAAAAGTGGAATTGAGAGGTAAGTTCAGTGTTTTCCAATGAAGTGTTCAGTGTTCCAAATGAAACACAGTGACATGGATCGATTATTGGGATTCTACCATCATTTGTACGTTCATCCAACAAGCACATATAAGTCCTGATTGATTTATTGTTGGCATGAATGGTTCTTCATTCTTAAGTCGAAAATGTCCAAGTTCAATTATTAAAATTTTCGAAGTCTATACTGCCCACAGTCAACCGCGATCTACTTACTACCTACCAATGTTTGCTTTCATTATTATAACGTGCTGAAAGAAACATATTTTATTGTTTAATGTGTCTCTATATTTGTATCCAGTTTCATTTCTTCCGTCGTACACATTCATTTTCCTTTTGTTTCAATGTCATACCGTTTATTTTGGACAAAATTTGGAATAAAATCTTTAACTTTCTATTTACATCCTATTTCGTAACACATTCATCGATATTTTCAGATGTAACGTGATTTCTATTATCCTGACTATACTGGAATAAAAGTGGGGGAAAAGCACATAATTTTTAATACAAAGTTGCATTTATTGAGGGTGAAGAATGGTAAATAAAAATAAATGTAGCAATATTAAAGCTGAAATTCAAGTGTAGAAGATTATCCTCCGAGAAAAAGTAAGCAGGGGAAAAAAAAACAATAAAAATGTGAAGTAAATGAACTGTCCCTTTTTCTTTTTCAACGAATCAAAAATTTATGAGAGTAACTATACTTACATTAAGGAATCTGGTTTTTACGAGTTCTTTGACGTAATGAGTACATAAGATGTTTTGTTCCCTTACATAATACGCCATAAAATAGTCCTGAACTAAAAAAGCTTTGAAAAGCATGTATATTTAAGGATCAAATTGATCTCAATATTCTGAGTAATTTCTCTTATATCTAATATAAAAATCTCTAAAGGTTCAACAATTTCTAATAACATAATAAACAAAGTTTTTGGCTTCAGCACTAATTTATTTTTTTGTTTCTGTCAAGCTACTCCAGTTAAATGAAACACTAAATAGATACTAAATTATTTGAGTAATGTTAATCAACGATATTTTTAAATCTCTTATACAGCGTTTCTCAAACTGTGAAGCACACCTCCTAAGGGGGGATAACCCTACGAAGAGTGGGGCGCGAGCATATCGAAAATTTGAAAATAAAAGATTAATTAAAAATATATACATATATATATTAATTTACCGAAAGAAAGCTAAGGAAAATACATTCTGATGTAATAAATAGTAAAATGCCCCTGTACACTGTTTTAATATACATATAAATTTATCTGTAGTACAATACATTTGATAATTAATTTATGTACATTAAATTAATAACAAGCTTAATAATTACTACTGACTTCCTTGAGCTTGTTGTATACAAAATTTAATATAACTTGATAATTTGTGTTATTTATAAATAAAGGGCGTTTACGCTATAGACGATTCTCGACATTAATTTTTAAATCACATTATTTATTACTTTTTTTTATATCAGTGAAATAAAGAAAGTCAAAATTTAAAATATTCAACTTTTTTTTCGGTTTTACTTTATATTTAAAATTTTGGAAATATTACCATTCGAAGAATTGGTATAAACTACAAAATCACACCAGGCAACAAAGGCATGAAACAGCTCTGTTACCGACCATGAGGTTAAGTTTTACTAGCTACAAGTGTAGTGACAATATTCATTTATTCATATGTGCCAAAAAATGTAAGTACTTGTTGTTATTATTTAATTATCATTGACTTCAAGAAGGCTCTGTTAGCTTGTTGCACCCGCGATACAAAAATATGTAAAAGTTTCTTTTTTTTCTCAGAAATAAAGTGCTAACGTTTTGAAACATTGTAGAAGTAAGTAGAAATCAAATGCAAACTTAAATCAGTCGTTTTTTACAGTATAATGTTTGTTGGGTTAAAATAAACGTTAATTTAAATTGATTGCTCCCGCGATTGTGATGTTAAAATCGTGGGTGCAACTCTTTGATAACTAGCCTTATTGGGTGATTTATAAAACACTGCTGGCCACCGTAAATGCAACACCCTAAAGGAAGCACGCAAATAACATGAAATTTACAACATGCATTAGCGGAGGTGAGATATGCAAATGACTAGAATTTCAGCGCAGACTCACACCCCACACGCTTGTGGCGCCATTTCAAAGCGCTATTTAAGGCTTGGAGACTTCGTCGATTTCAGGTTCGGCAATTGTGTTTTTCTTGTGGTTTTTTCAAAAAACGATCAGTTATGTCTCGTAGAAAACAGCGATCAGTTTTTGATCAAGTATCCGAGTTCGACAGAGGAAGGATAGTGGTCTACCGAGATTGTGGATTATCTTTCAGGGAAATCGGTAGTGACATGTTGGACGAAACCAAACAACTATAATGCGGATATGTGACCATTGGATGCAGGAGGGTATGACAAACCGACGAAATATTGGCGAAGTTCAAAGAGAATCCTGAAATTCATGCAGACCCTCTCCATCGAGAAAGGTTCGTGATTCAAAACGGAGAGAAGTAATGAAAAAGAAAATGGAGGCATATGAAGACTTGAAAATATTGGCTAGAATTTGATCAAAAGAAAGAATGCAGGCAGCTAGAAAGCGTCGTAAATAAGTACAAGTTAAGCCATCAGGTACAAGTTACTACAATCCCCGCACACTAGGGAAAGCTGGGGCCAAATTGAAACATAATTTACCAGCTAGTCCCACTAAAGCAGTGGAATTTGTAAAAAAAAAATTGCTGTGCTGAATTCCAAGTTACTGCATTTGACAAAAATGATGCCCTTAAAGTTGTGCCTCGAAAACTGATGGATGAAGGGAAAAAAACAAATTTATGATTTTTATGATAGAGATGACATTAACAGACAAATGCCTGGCATAAAAGATGTTAAATACTGTTATAGAAATATTCTTTATGTATAGAAAAAAAATTTGAAAAAACATATAAAAAATTAATAGTTTTAAATTTTTTCATCATGAACATTGTACTGATACCTACATTTAAAAAATTCCAAGAAAATCCTTAAAAGTTAATACATGTATTCAATTGAAGAAAAATCTTTACTCGATTAAATTTGGAAAATGCATTAAGCATATCAGCTCACGATTTAAAGAAAATGAGATGAAGCAGTCCATACTAATTGCATTTAACAAATTGCATACTATACTATTCTAATTTAACTGATATTTGATAAATAATTGCTAGAATCTGTATTGCAGTTCACATTTTAAAAATTATGTGATCAATCCCAGTTGTCATAAAACAAAAATTGAAACTGGCACAGCATTAAATAGAACCGAAATATTTTCCTAAGCTCTTCTAGGTAGACATTAAAACAATTATTCTTCCTTTAGAGAGAGGGAGGGATAAAAGTATGTCATGTTTGTTTGTTTTTTAAAAAAACACTGCAGAAAGAGAAATAAAAAGTTTTAAAGCTTGAAAGTTGTAATTTATGCAAAATATTAATAATTTTTTCCTGGCTTAGTGCTCTGTGGAGACACATTTTATTGCAGAAGTAAAATAAAATTTACATATTCCAAACACTAAACTTTTTTTTTTTACTTTTATATTTCAATTGCAAAATTTATTCATATTACGGATGAATTCTATTTTTCAAACAAAAATAAAAGTAAAAAAAGACCACAAAAAAATTTCAAATTGACTGCGAACAAATAAGAGATTTAATTAACTTTCATTCATTTGAATATAAATATTTCACCAACAAAACGAAACTATAAGGTACAAGATTATTAGTTGATCTATACAAAGTTCTGTAGAAAGAGGTTTTAGTCACCTGTGAGATGGTATCGTTATTAAGCACTTCAATCGAAAAGAAGTTTTGCTTTGGCTTACCACTAAAAATTTATTTCGTTATTTCTCTAAAGCGGAAAACAATGGCAACATAAGCAAAACCGAAAAAAGAAGATACATTGACCAATAGGGATCATAGTATTTGTTGCTTTATATCCCATCTATCCATTCGGCAATCAACTGACAAATAAGTAAACAGCTCTCTACTGAAATGTTTTATTCTCGTCTATTTTCCAAGTATCAAGTAATGTATAAAGCTACTTGATAATCAAGCAAAAATTACGAATTTTTTAAAATAGTGTAAATAATTTATATTTGGATGTGTAATGCATTTATATTTCTATATGTTGTATTCATTTCATGTTAAAATTGTAATCTTCACAAGCAACGCCGTCCTTTACGTTAAAATGGCGATTCAATAGGAATTTGGCGAAAGAGCCACGTTGGCATCATTTTTTGCGACCATTTTAATGACCATGGTCATTTTGGAAATTATTTTGGCGAGTTCGGGATACGATACATTTTTCTGGAAATTAGTGGATAAATCCAATAATTTCATGCTCTATGACGCGAGCGTATCTTCATCGAAGTTTCGGCCACGGGTATAAATAGAGCGATACTCGCCACAACGAGTCAGTTTGATTTTGAGTACCGATTAGTAAACTTGCCTTGACCGTGATTAGCTCGGATATGCTTGTGAATAATCGTTTACATACGAGTATTTTAGACATTGATAATTTTGTCTGAGTGCTGTTGAAGGTGTGAAGACATTCTGAAATTTAGTCTGTGGATTTTGCTGTTGAATTCTGTATTCTTAAGGATTGATTTTTTCAACAATAAATCCTCATCGCTCTTAAAGAACTGTCTTGTTGCTTGCGACTTATTTGCATAAAATCATCGAACCCCGATCAATGTGACAATATCCCATCTATCCATCCATCAATCAAATGACAAATAAGTCAGTAGTCCCCTACTGAAATGTTTTATACTCGTATATTTTCCAAATATGAAGTATTATATAAAGCATCTTGACAATCAAGCAAAATATAAAATTAATCAGGATAAAAAATAATGGACTGTGATAAAATAAATAAATTTAAAAGATACGAAAAGACTTGAGAAATTTTGTTTCATGAAACTATAGGGAACAAAAATTTCAATTATCACAATAACTACAGTAATATTATTATTATTTATTTGTTGATTTAGATTATCTCATTCACGCACAGTTTTCTATTGCTTATAATTTTATCATGAAATTATTGTTAATGTTTTAAAGGGTATTTTTCAATTATTCCATATAATACATAGATAATTCATGAACAATTTTATTAAATCGGTTAAAATACGAGCAAGAAAATAAAAAATTCACAATATCCCTGGGTTTTTTTTTTTGCGAAATTACTAGAATTCCAGTAAATTAACAAATCACAGACTGTCAAACAGTAAATGAAAAAAAATGTACTGAAGCAATTCGATTGTCTTATAAACTATATAAGTTTAAGTACTTACAGTGTCTTGAAAAATACTTTTCATTAAATTATTTGATAATGAAGTAAAATAGAATATATAATGCAATAGTCTTGCTAAGTTAATTAAACAGTAATAAAAAATAACAGATTTTAGTGCAGCAATAGTTATACTTTTTAATTTTTACAACTTATGATTATAAAATTTATCAAGCTACTTAGTTCACTGGCAGAATTACACATTTACGGTTCAAGCAGTTTTTACAGGTAGTTTATAGAGCTTAAAAGACCAGAGTCCTTATTCTGCAAAACGAATAATCAAAACGTAGAGAGAGAGAATATCCCCTAGTTTTATATACTTAAACTGAACTGGATAATATACCTGGAATTCATAACATACCTAGTTATATGAAATATTGGATTTCACAATTTTAAGCTAACACATAGCATTTGAAAATTAAATAGTGTTTTATTCATTAAATATTTTATTATCGGTATCATTTAATGATTATCCAACGTCAAATTTTATAAAAAAAATTGGAAAATTAATGTTCATGAAAAAAAAATATTTTCCTCATCATCAGAGTAATCTCAGAATAATTAAAAGCATAAAAAATATATTCCCATATCTATAATTATAATAATTCACAAAAATTATATTTTTAATTTTTTGTTAGCATGTATAAAGATATTGAGCGCGTTCCGAACAAACATATTTATGATCCCCATAATTGTACCAAGCTTTTATTGTTAGAGGAAACTAAAAATATAATAAGAATAATTATTATATCTAAAATAAAATCCACAATTCAATTATTCAGATCTTATTATTAATAAAAGTGTTTTAACTTATCTCCTGGAAGAATCATGAAGATAGTTTGCGCAAAATAATAGCAACTTTCAACACTTAGTAGAAAAATTTGTTTCAAAGAAAAAGAATAATACTTAGTGGAGAATAAAGAAAAGAAAATTTTAAAAACAAATCATACTTTCATTTTTCTAGAAATTCAATTTAAATGCAAATCAACCTCTTTAAACTTTTCTGTAAATATGGGTTTTCTTACGTAATAAATGCATTTCAATACACGAAAAAGGTATGTTTTTAGAACATTGTTTAACAGCGAAATTGTAATTCCAGAATTCAAAAGTACTTTTCAATTTGAAACTGAAAAGCAAACCAAACCATTTTCATCAATGTTTTGTAAATTATTATTTCATACTCCCAGTGTCTAATAAATAAAAATCTCCTTCTAAACAATATTACTAACATACTAGTATGAATCCTCTTCAGCATGAACTAAAAAATTATACATTTAATAAACATAGTATCACAATTTCGCATGACAAACGAAATACACACGCAATCCTTGTTAACTTTTGCTTCCTACATATTTCTGATATGGGCCATTAAAATCCTTCTGGATATTTTTTTTCAAATATAACTATAACCTGGACATCCCATATATTTTAAGCAGCTATATTTTTTAGCCAAGCTTAAAAAAGAATTTTGTAATTAAAGTGTCTCGCACTGTTTTTGAAAAATTAATATTTCTTTATTCCATCTCACATACAACGATTTGATATGTGTACTTGCGTCCATTCAAACGTGAGCTAAGCCCCCAAACATTTTTATTAACTGTAATTTTAACTCCCATGCGTCTGATATTTTCCTTGAGTGATGTTATTGTATATAAATAACAAAAGTTATGAAACAAATTAAGTAAAAAACACAAACAAGTACATTTACAAATTAAACAATTAAGTAACAAAACCAAGACGTAACGTAACGTAAGTACAGCAGAGTTATAAAAGAGCAATAACAAATTATAAAAAATTAAATCAATGGATTTACAAATTAATATGCATGATGTTTTATTTGAAACAACCTGACAAAAGTAAGCACACAGTTGATTTGAAAAGCATGCAGTTTATCTTTCTGGTACCTATTCTTTCTTTTTTTTTAAAATTCCTACTATTAGCTCTCTCTCTCTCTCAATTTCTCTATATTTATAAATATATTTATCTTGTCGTCTTTAATAAATCGTTATTGCCTTTTCAATCGTTAATAAAACACTTTCGATTCATCCAATCAAGTTCAAATAAATATTTTTTAATTTTGTAGCGGATGACGCTTGTTGTTGATGCAATTTTTTTTTCCAAATATTAATTCATTAATTAAATTTAATTCATTAATTACATTTTTTTACGCTAATTTAGATTCTTCTAAATTATTGTCACAATGTAACTGTATATCAATGACAAAAGTTCTTGTAGAAAACCGATTTTTCAGCCAAACTCGGCACTGTGGGTGTGCATTGTTCCAACAATGTACACAAATTAAGCTGTTTTAAATTCCTATTATTGGTTCCCTCTCTCACAATATTATATATATATATATATGTATAATATATATAATACAATTTATTTTTATTATATATATTTATTATTTTATATACATATATCTTGTTCAAATTTTCAATCGTTAACCCGCGGTCACTCGCGCCTGTTTTTGTACCGTCGTTACTCGCGGGGTGTAAAGAACACCCCAAACTTTTAACACGTTTATTTACATATGAAAAAAAATTAAGTCAATAATGATGCACATTTGTAAAATACAATATGTTTTTTGTATGATACAAATAAAAATATTACTTTTATTTAATACAAATTAGACTGACATTATTTTAAAATAAACCTGCAAAATTTTCATTTTAAAATACATAATTTTATACTTTTTATAAACCACGAGAAAAACGTTTATACCAGTAATAAACTTACTTCGTAATTAATGTTAAGGATAGTAGAAATTAGAAAACTAATATTTTAATCATTTTCCAAACATACAGAGCAGGCTATAACATAACTCAACTGCGCGTGGAAAGTTCTCAGTACCCCAGATAAATTTTTGAAGGTCGTTACGTTCCAATCATCCGAGCGAGAATGATTGCATCATGCCTGAAGGTTCAATGACCTAAAATGAGCAGCTACTGAAAATATCTCGTTTCTGCGTATTCTTTTTGAAATTTTAGGAGGCTTTTCTTGTCGTTGGGGTGTACAGAGCACCCCGCGCGAATGATCGCGGGTTAATAAAATACTTTCTATTCATTCATTTAAAGTAGGAATTGACGTATTTTTTTATATTACTTTTTTAGTTTTGAGCAATGATTGATTAAATAGAAAAAAAACGAAATTGATCATTGTAAATGTACAGTTGTTAATATGAATTCAGTAATGTTCAATACAAACATCGAATTTCTTACTTACTTACTTTTTTTCTTTGTTTGCGTTGTTGCGCATTTACAAACATATGCAAATTATCATTAAATATATCCAGCAGTTATCTTGCGGGCAAAGTTAAAAAACTAAAACTTGCTATTATTTAATGATATTTAATTTACTCTGCCTTTTTAAGTAAAATGAAACAGTGACATTATGAATTAAATTTTGACAAATGGAGCAAACAATAAAAATATTTATTTTCATGGAAGAAAAACAAAAAAGATTTGCAGAAACCGACGATGTATTTTAATGTAGATTTCAAGCACATTGAAACTGAAAGAGTAAAAGAATAAAAGAGAAATTAAATGTTTTAATCACAATTGATCTTCTTAAAATTATTATGTTTTTTGTTCTCTTTTTTATTGTTAAGTTTGTGTATTTTATATCCATTGCTGTCCCTTAAATACTTAGTTCAGTGCTTCTCAAACTTGTGACCCAATTTTCAGTCATAATTTTCTTGGCCCCAATAACAACGTATGGATTGCAAGAATAATGTACTTCGACGCTAAAACTACAATATGACTTTAATTATAAGCCGTATAATTTATCAAGATAAGTATTAAATTTTGTATATGACAGGCCCATAGGAATCATTAACAATTATTACACTTTTTTTAAATATAGTATCTATTAATTTATTATCAAGTACATTGTGCGGAACTGATACTGTTATAAGTATATCCCTATAAATAAGTATTTTCTTTTTTTATTATGTCAGAATGTATTTTGTTTAGCTTGCTATCAGTAAATTAATAATTATTTTAAATCCGTTATTTCCGACTTTTCAGTATGCTCTCACCCGCCAAGCAAGTTTATCATGCCCCCTCGGGGGTGCATCCCGTAGTTTGAGAAATGCTGACTTATATTTTTGTTGTTAGAGAATTAAGTCTTTACTTATGACTAAGTCAAGTTAGAGTATTTATGTCTTACTAAATTTTTTTGAATCAGCAATTAAATTTAAATTAATGAAATTTTTATGTTGATTTTCGCTAAAATTATCATGTTCATTAGATGATTAAGATATCATTCCAAAACTATAGTTTCTTTTTATCAACTACCTTATATTTTCGGCGTTCTTTTATATAATTTATCTCCTTTTTACTTGTATATATATATATATATATTATATATATATATGTATATATATATTACATGGATGTACCATTGTATATTAAGGACTATAAATTACATAGCAATATTTATGATAAAATAGATGATTTTAATTTTAACATTTTTCAAGTGCCTTACTGGAATTCGAATTTATTTATATCTATATATAGAAATATTACTTTCAATTATTTTTATCGTAAAAACGTATTAGTTAGTAATAAATTAAATATATATTTAAATTTTAATGCCTTTATTAAACATTGCATGGAGCATGGATACCCTGCTAACTTTTTAAAATTTTATACTCCTAACAGCCCAGTATAAGAAATATGATATTAGTTGTATAGTTAATCGATCGATGGCGCCTCAAGCTGAGTAAATTAACAATATTGTATTTTATTTATAATTAATTGTATATATCTGGGTTGTACTATTATTTTCCATAAATTTTAAAACAAAATTTAGAATTTTTAAATGTATATATTTAGATTTGATGTTATCTTATCAAAACTTACTAATTTTATGCGTTACTGATATTCACCTTTCAATTGCACGGTAAATGTTTTTGCTGTACTCACGTGGTAAATCTGAAAATAATTGTTTTAGCTTTGTTTAACATATTCTAGTAATTATTACAGTCTATAATATTATCGTTTTTTTATAAATTATGTTTTATTTTCAGAAATAGTTAAACTTCTCTAGAAATTTATTTCTTTCCCTATGGTCCATAGTATTGGCAAATTCAGGTGAAAGTTGGCTGGCCGCAAAACTACGTTTAAATCTGCAATCCTGGTTCCTAAGGCCAGAAGTTTGCTTTAGTACTACTGTGGCTAGGCCTTATTTCTATCATGACGAGAGTTATCTTAGATTTAGTGCTATTTTGTATATATTTATAATAATATATATATATTTCAAAAATATACTAAAAATAGTTAATACTAAGATAACTATCGTCATAATAGAAAAGATTTAGCCACAGAAATACTAAAAGCAACTCCAGCCTTAGGAACTAGGAATGCAGGTTTAAACAAAGTTTTCTGCCAGCCAACCTTCACCTGAATTTGCCAGTATTCTGGCCATAGGGAAAGCATAAATTTCTAGAGAAGTTTAACTATATTATAGATAAAACCATAATCTATTAATGTAATACTATAATGTTATAGCCTTTAATAATTACTAAAATATTTAAAATCAAAGCCAAACTAATAGACTTACCATGTGAATACATATTCGCTTCTTATGACAAAACAGTAACGCATATAATTATATGTATTGATAAAGTAGAATATTAATATATATATATATACTTTTAAAATTTCTATATTTTATTTTAAAAATTTATAGAAAATAAAAAATACCATCCAGACATAAACGATTAATTTTTAATAAAATATATTATTACAAAATTACTTAGCTAGAGGCGCCATCTATCTATAAACTGTATAACTGAAAAAAAACTTTTTTTTATTTAACTGTTATATAACTTTTTATAAATTTAAGAGGGTAACTGTGTTCTATATATATATATATATATATATAGACATCTTCCTTTCAGATTTATTTTCTCTTACCCTATTGGTTTTTTTCAGGTACTCTGTGTTCTGGATTACTCACGGAAAATTTTATTACTTTTTATTTGGCACTAATATTTTTACTTTGTTGTTTCACCGCTTATCAGTCTTCCTAACTAATCCTTACTTTCATGAAGATTGAAGGATCGTGTCGTCTTGTCTCTCAATCCTTTCAGCATTAAGCGAATTTTGGGAAAATTCTGGCAAAACTGTAGCCACTTTTTATAAATAAAGGTATACTACCCAAAAGAGAAAGATATAGGTTTAGTAATAAAAATATTTTTTTTTTCTTAAGTAAGTCATTTTTTTCTTCTTGACATTTTCATCGTATTGCTTAATAATTTAATATCTAATATCGTTGGGTTAAAATGTAATGGAATAAAGTAAGGATCGGTATAAACAAAGAATCTTGTATGGGTTTACATTTAATGGCATTTTCATCCATTCTTTATTGACCTGGGTCGTGCAGTAATAGAAATGGAAAAAAATGTTGTAAAGATAAACGTACATGAAACCTTTATTCAGGAAACATAGTTTTCTTACGTTATATTTTTTATGTTGTTGTATGATCAGACTTTTTTTTTGCTATACAACTCAGATAAAACAGGTTAAACTAGAAATGAAATAGTGACATTAGGGAAAAGATTATTTCTCCTCTTTTGCATCAGAGTTATTGGTCGTCAAATGTCTTGAACCATTTCGTAATTCAAAGAAATGGAAAACAACTGTTGATTTTATTATGTAATTATGCTGTGTTAAAGCTAAAATGAATGCCTAAATAATAAATAATTTATATAGTTATTTCTTTTCATTTAATCGTATTTAATACATTATCGTTTGCCTATTCAATGTTCCTAGCGCATTGTTTACCTATGTATAAAATTCCAAAAGTATAAAACATATTTTAGCTAATAGATGATAAATTTTCTGAGCTGTTCACTATTACAGTATTTTACATTTTTAAATCTTGTATTGATTGATTGATTGATTGCCTTATTTTATGGCACAAGAGCCAAATTAGGCTAAGCTGCGCCAAACAATGATTTAAAAAGTACTAAAATTTTGAAAACTGGTTCTAAATCATACATAGTTTGATAAAGTCAGATGATGCATGAAATGTTTCCAAAAAATTTCAATTGTAAAAGATAAAATAAAAAGATTAAGTTAATAAAAAATGTAAAAAGGTTTCATAGTTTTCGCAAGTGAGTGATTGAGTTCATAAAGCGAAAATCAATAGAGATATGACGACATACTATTTTTAAATCATCAGGGAAGTAAAAATTGCTGCGAACTAGTCAAAACTTTAAAATCAATGTGTTTTATAACAGTAAAAGAAAAAAAATTACTTTGGACTGTTTCTAACACGGGTTGGAGTTAGTGTGTGTGAAAATGTTTCACGTCTCCATTCCTCATTTTGCCAATACTCTTCTGATAAGAAATATTTATCCTTCTTCGTTTCCTTCTTCGAAATCTTGTATATACTAGCATGTGCTTGTTTTGTGAAAGAAATTAAATAAAATAATATGAAAAAGTTCTTACTAACCGTAAACTACAATTAATTTTCTTTCTCTTTTAAACATTTACAACTATATTTCTTGTTTTTTTTTTTTCTTTGTAAAATATATTTTTTTATGCTTTCTACCATTGTAAAACAACCTGCTGGTTGTTTTACAATTGTAGAAAAAAGACAAGCAGTTTAAACGATTCTTAAAAGATGTTTATAAATGAACTCTTCAAACACTGCTTTTTCTTTTACATTATTGAAATGAATAATAATTAATTAAAACCAAACAATACTCTTAACTTTCTTTGTGTTTTCAAACTTATATGATACATAAATTAATCAATTTATATATTTATAATTAATATACAAATTAATAATTAATTGTACTTTGTATGAGTCAAATGCACTTAATTTAGAATAATTAATGTTTGAACGTTTTAAAAAACACCTTTATATATTTTGAATTCGAGAATATCATTTTCAAATTACTAGTGTTTAATAGTAATTATTCTCAAAACTGATCACACAATGATAAGCAATCACTTACGGTATCCGACTACCCTAAAATTGTGAATTTTGATAAAAATTGTCAATTTTTTGTATGATCTTATTTTATAGGTCATTTTATTAGGTTTATAAAAGTACCAAGTTCATTTTTTTCCGTTCACTAGAACAAAAACTACAAGTGTTTTAATAAAGCAGATGCCATACTTTAAAAAGCGTTTTACAAGAAATGCGTTTTTTTTTTAAATATTTAAATGGAGCCAGAGATTGCTAAACAAGTTTTGAAAATAATTAGTTGAACATTTGTTTGTTTGTTCTGTATAATAGGAGAAGTGTTTTATCCTTCAGATTGATCAATCACTGTTTTATAACAAAATTTACAGCCCCTTAAATGAATACAACTACTGTTTTTTTAAGAAATTTTCTGTAATAACAAAGTTAAAGTGTTCTAGTTTTTGTAAAAATTAAAATATCTCTTATCCTGAAGGTCATTTTTAAAATGAATAACAAAGCAAAACATCAGAATTGAAAAATTGAAAATCTGTTTATAAACTTTTGTTACAGAATGGGCAGCGTTTATGTTATTTTTTGTCAATTTTTACCAATTTAGAAATAATAATTTCTTTTCCGATTCTTAAGCATATTTTTTATATTTAGTTTTATATCCGATATTTTTATATCCGATTTTAGCATATTTTTCTTAAAATGTACTAAATAAATCTAAAAACTACCAAAAAATCCCCATATCTCTATTTTTTTAAAAAAAGTTGTCACAAGTAGTTGGATAATTTAAAAAGAATTCAACAAATAACCATTAAAAATGTATGTAAATTATTCCTTAAATACTTATTATTTTTATCATTTATATCAAGTCTAAGAACAATAGTTATGAAATTTTACTTTTTTATTTTAATCTTAATATTCACATTGAACCATTCTATATTTCAGTATATACACTCACTTCCAAAAGTTAAGCACGGAGAGGAAAATGCTAATTTCTGGAAGCCAATCAGAATTGAAGAGGATGCAATTCGCTGCAGAGGTAGATGGAAGTATGCAAATGTGTTAGGTAACAGCCAATCGAGCTTTCATGTCAAGAAATATGCAAAAAGGGCAGTCTTATAAGAAACCAGCTTTATGAAGGGTTACAGAAGTTGATTGTAAGTGCTTACAGAAGCTCTTTAAAACTTTTCTGCAATTTCACGTTTATGGAAACAATTCTAAACCACATAGAAAGTTGTCCAAAGGCCCGTATGCGGTCGCCCAAGTGTTGTAACCCCCTTGGAAGATCGATATATTGCTATTGTAGCCAAGCGGAATCGCAGAGCGACCTCCACACGTGTGACATCTTTGGTTACAGCGTCCAATAGTAAGGTTATATCTGCAGCTACTGTACACCGAAGATTACATATGGATTAACTGTATGCCCGGGTACCTCGAGTTTGTGTTCCTCAATCCGTCCAATCAAGAAGGGAACGATTCAAGTGGTGCCGGGAACATGGCAATGGAACTGGATCTTCACGTTTCCCACCTCCAGCCACTTTTATTGAGCTGGAAACTGCTTTATAAGAAGAATGGCGATTGCTTAGTTCTGCGGTGGTTGACCACCTAATTGAAAGCATGGTCAGAAGGTGTAAACTTTGCATATAGTTGAGGGGGGATCACATACCCTATTAATGTCCTTTTTTATTTTGTGTTGTTTATTCTCACTTTATATATATAATTCTGTTTAAGTCTCCAGTATGACATTATCTGATAACTTGTAAAAACTTAATAGTGTTTTCATTTTTGTGTATAATTATTGATTTTATTTTACGTATAAATATATATGCTACTTTATTGCCAAATTTTGTGTCAATCAAAGCAGTATTTGTTGATTTTTTTGCATTTTACATCTTCTTGCTAACTTCGGAAGTAAGTGTATTTAAAATATGGGTAATTGTTGAAGATTAAAGCTTATACCTCTTTTCACACATAATAGCTTAAGAAACTGATTCAGTTAATTTATTACTAAATAAAATAACTTTTTGCATATTTTAAATTTTTTTTATTCTTCGAAAATAGCTTAAATTTCAAATTTAGTCAATTTTTTCTTGATAGTTTCTTAGTTTTGGTTCATCCTGATATTAAATAATTGTCTTCAGCATTTAAGGATAAAAAAATGTACTTAAGGCTGTTGAAACCTTTTTGAATCAAATTATGGGAAATATATTTCCGTTTCTAAAAACGTAAGAAAATTAGAAAAAAAGTAAAGCTATTTTGAATATGGTAAATTTTAAATATTGAGAGTTATTAAAAAATGAATTGCGAAACACAAAATTTTTTAAACATTTAGATTTTTCTAATCATGCAATACTGAAATCCAAAATACCATGTCATTCCTTATAATATTCCGGGAAGTATTCAATTTTGAAATCACGATCGGAAAATTACAAAGTTTCAAAAGACAGTATACCATTTTATACTATTAATAATCAATCCACATACCAGCAGGTGTTAACATAAGAAAAACATGTACATCATTTGTGTGAAACAATTATTGTATTACTCAAAATAAATCATCAAATTCCTTTACAGAATAACTCCAGAACTAATCATTGGAATACAACGGCAATTTGGTACATAATTGTTTTGCTAATTATTTGAAACTTTTATAAGTATATTATATATTGTAACAACTTGTAATAATGTAATGTTTCTTCTTAATTAAAGGTTCTTTTTAAACATTTCTATATTCGAATTATTTTATTACAATCCCATATTTCTTATAAAAAAGCTAATTTTATAGATTTGTTTTGTTTGCAAAGATAATATAAAAAAATCTTCCTTTATTCCTTAAAATATTCTATTTTAAAAAAATTCAATTCTTACTTCCAACACAAAGCACAATGAATTACATTTAACGCGAAAACGCTCAAGACGAAATTTTGTTTAACACGAAATAATACAACAGTCCCGACAAACTACTATTGTAATTGCCGCTGACGTCATTACTTGGGGTAACCAAACGTAATTAATAGAATCTCAGGGTAAATTAATAAATTTAATGATATAAGATAGCACAGTTACAAAGAACAGACACTTAGACAATTACAACACAAACATTTAGAGAAAATAAGTGAAAATAAGTAAAGTTTACATAGTCCAGGATTGGACATCGGAATGGGGAACGCATGCTTGTTCCGATCCAAACTCTCTCTCTGACGATACTACAGTGTTTCGTACAGTCACACTTCCGGTCCAAGACAATACTGTAATGGCGGCACCTACATTTCGGTCTTGGAACTATACCGTACGTTACAGACTCCCCCTGTGGTTCCGTTGACGCCTCGGCTCGGAAACAGGAGGTACTCTTTTTTTGGGGGCGTCCTCTTTTCCTTAGAGGAGCTTCTTCTAGGACCAGGGTGGTCCATACACTTTTCCTATAACCGGAATCTTTGATTGCCAGGGTGGCACTTCTTCCGAGACCAGGGTGGTCTATAAACTTTTCCTATAAAAGGATTTTTTTATTGCCGGGTGGCACTTCATACGAGACCAGGATGGTCTATATACTTTTCCTATGATAGGAAATTTTTGATTGCCAGGGCGGCACTTCTTCTGAGACCAGGGTGGTCTATACACTTTTCTATAACAGGAGTCTTTGATTACCGGGGTGGCACTTATTTCTTGAGCAGGGTGGTCTATACTTTTCCTATGGAAGTCGTTGCTATTGGATGGGGGCCCTCCCCCTGGTTGGAAACATGATTCAAAATTTTCCACATTTAATTAATTACAAATTTAAACTTTGATTTTTAAATTTTATATGTAAACAGACCAAAATTAAATTTGACAAAATATTACTAACAGAATAATAGTACAGTATTATGCCACAAAAAAATATAATATCTTACTTTCTTACAATATACAATTCAAAAAAATTTCATGAATAACAAAAAGGAAAAATAAAAAAAATTTCGTTTTTTATCATTTTTAATACATAATAAAAGTAAAAAACTTTTTCAAAGTTTTAGCCAAGAAAAAAATACATATATCATAAAAATGATCAGAAAACACTTTGGAAATATTATAGTTAAACAATACTGATGTATCTGAAAATTTCTTTGCATATAAAAAAAATACTCTATACTATAATGCACACTTGATGAATGACAATAAAATTCTCTAATTTCAAATGTGATAATTAATTTACAAATCAATATTAATGAAATTAAAATAAAACAAATTATTTAATATTAACTATTTTCTACTTTAGTACATCAAAACCAAAATAATAATATTTATATAATATTCATTATTAATCAAAAGAAGTTTCAGCAGTTAACATGAAATGGATTTATAAAACAATTCAAATACGTTTAAATAGAAATACCGTTCATAATTTAATTTATTCACTCTGAAGTTAACAATAGTACAAACTTGTTTACACTAAGTAGAAGTACTTAAAAATATTTTCCAAAAATTTTAAATAAAAACAGAAATGTAAATACTTTATCAATAACATACAAGGTTTCAAATGTTATATAGTAATACTTCGTAATCAATCATATACTTTCAAAAGAATTATTTTTATGTTAGGCATAAAAAGAACAGAAAAAAATTTATTATAAGAATTGCAATAATTTCTTGATAACAAAACCATATACGTGTTATTAGCATAAAATTCTTAATTAGGAAGAAAATATGCACTCATAAATAATTAACCTTCAATTAGCTTTAATCAGATCAACCGATAGAATGAAAATTTCGTTTTCAAAAGATTAGGAAAACTGACAAATGAATATCAACTTTAAACTCAATTATGTTGTTTTCCTGTAACACACAATATATACTACGAATAATAATAATAATCTTATACACACACACAATAACAGAGCATAATTATTTAGAATAAACAACACATATCTGTTAACAGGTTTTCTGGATGAAAATATTCATTTGCAGGGTGCGAATCCTCTTATTGTCGGGATGACAAACACTTCCACCCCTAAGGCTGTGGGGGAAAAAAGCGAGAGAGAGAGCTGGGGTCGGGCCGACACGTTTGGGCGCCAATTGTGTCTGCCGCTTACGTCATTACTTGGAGTAACCAAAAGTAATTAATAGAATCTCGGGGTAAATTAATATATTTAATGACATAAGTTAGCACAGTTACAAAGAACAGACACTTAGACAATTACAAGACAAACATTTAGAGAAAATAAGTGAAAATAAGTAAAGTTTACATAGTCCAGGATTAGACATCGGAATGGGGAACGCATGCTTGTTCCGATCCAAACTCTCTCTCTGACGATACTATAGTGTTTCGTACAGTCACACTTCCGGTCCAAGACAATACTGTAATGGCGGCACCTACATTTCGGTCTTGGAACTATACCGTGCGTTACACTATATATTTTCTTGAACTTTTTCTCTTAATACGAATACAAAATCTCTTAACAGGAAAAGATCTCCCTTCTGGAAATGATCAAATTACGCAAACACCAGCCATGCATGTGAAGTTCAAAAGGGATGTGAAAAAAAAGAAAGGTGACTTAAATCTCATAGAAGTTGGTTTTATATTTTTCATTCACATGTTTCGTAGGTTAACTTGGCTTTGAAATTCCCTCGGAGAACCTTGGGGATGAATTAAGCTTGTTTTTATTTTGTCATTTTTAATTTTTTCTGTTTTTTACACGCTTTTTTCACCATCTATCTACTCCAAGAACGCTACGCAAAAACATCTCAACTCTCTTAAGTTGGTTTTGGAATTTGGTGATGCTTACATCACAGTGTGAGTAAAATCAGTGTTTGGTTCGCGTTTTTTTCTCTTATAGAAGAAGCTTTACGACCATAATAACAAAGAGCTCAGAGAGGGAAAGAAAAATACTACTTCGCTTAAAATGAAGATGGGCTTCTTAAGTCTTTTAATGAAAAACAGAAGACAGAAACGCGGAAATCTGCATTGGTAACTCAAAATAACGAATAAATTTTGTATTGCTAGCATTTTAATAACTAAAGAATGTTTAGTATTGTTAACTCTGTATTATCAAAAATAATTAATTTGATAATTTCGTACTAAATTTCATTAAGTTCTTGTGAATGACTTTTTGTTTCATTGATTTTGAATAAATACATTTCTACGTAAGTAAAATGTATTCTAATAAACTTAATTTTATTTTATTTGCCTTTAAAAAGAAGAAATATTTCAGTCCCCACAGTTTCATATTAAATGATTTTCACTGTGCTTTATAAAAACATTTGTAAAGAAAATAAAATGAAACATGCGTGATTGAACTAAAATCATTTTGTACGAAATAGTAGTATTATTTAACAGGAAATGTATTTCTTTCCTAAGGTCATTTAATTACCTCGTTGTCATAGAAACGTATATGTGATGGAAAATAAATGAGAAAATTGTTAGACAAAAAGAGGAAGGGAAAATAACAATCAAATAGTTTCAAAGGAAGGAAATTTTTCAATCTCAAGAAATTACGTTACATTAAAAAACATAAAGCATGCTAGTGAAAAAATTATTATTTTTATTAAAGCAATTATGCACAAAATCATGTTTAATCATGTACAAAAAAAATAAGCTAAGAAATGCCCGATTTGAATATAAATAACCTTTCTTACAGCCCGTGAATAATTATTCATTGAGCATTATTTTCGTATAAATTGCTTTTGAAGTTTTCTTTCCTTTTCTATAAGTAATGAATGCAATATATTTTTGCACTCTTAGATAAGAGAACGAGAGCAATTTAATCATTTATAGAAGATAATTTTAAACACCTAGAATACATTTTTATTAATACTTCATTATAATTTTTTTAAAAGGTAATTAATTATTTTTTCAAAATTTTTACTAGCAATTGTTTCTAAATTTTGAAACAATCATTCATCCTGTACCTATTTGTATTAAAAACAGTAGTTACACTGAATTGAGTTTTTTAAATATTGCTTATGTTAAAAAATTATCAAATATTTTTTTTAAAAAATGTTTATCCGTCAATATTTATAAAAAATTATGTATTCAATTTAAATATATAAATTTAATATATATACAAGAGAAGAAAAATTGTGAAAATTCATTTACACATTTTTTTCGAAATATTTAAATAAAAAGTTTCTTAGTTTTTTAAGAACATTTTTGCATAGCTTTGTTTTTCAGAAATGTCTCTAGATTAATAAAAATCTGGTATGAATTTAGTCGATATTTTTGTCAGATATATAGTTCCTCGTTATAAAGTATGATTTTCTTTAGTCTATTGGAATTACTTTATAATAATATTTATCATTAGTTAATTTTGAAAGAAATTAAAATGAATAAAAATATCTTTAAGCACGCAATCTTAAATTACATGTTCTCGTGAAAACTATTTACAAAGGAATTAAACACCATCAAAACATTGTATTGATATATTTAAGTTATTATTAAATTAACTTAAGTTTAGTCAAAATCATATTAATTTGTTTAATAACTTAAGAATAATTACGAAACTACAGTATAAATATAAATAATGTAATAAATAATAAAGCTATATATTGGTCAGAAACTCAGATTTAGCGTTAGCTCTGCATTTTTCAATGACATTTTTGGTAAGTTACATTTATCTCATAATGGAATTATATTTTCTATCCATTATTTTTAAAAGGTTTTTGCTAAGTATTATTAAGAGAAAGGGGGAAGTTTGGCTGGCCACACACACACGCACACACACACACAAAACATGTTCAACGTGTATTAAAATCAATACCACAAAAAACCTTACGACAACGGTGGATTTTATTTTGAGAGTTTCTTTTCTATATTCAAAAGCAACAGTCTCGATGTATCAATATATCATTAACACTCAAACTAGCAGTTTTACAAAATTTTCTGGTACATTGCCGAGAGAAAAGAGCTTCACCAGAATGATATTAAGAAAAATAATAATAAGAAGAAAACGTTATATCTCCACCGGCAATGATATAACAATTAACAGAAAATATAATATAACTAATTTAAACAAAAACAAAAATCAGAAATGCGGCTGCTATAAGCATAAGTGCTATACCAACGTAATAAAAATATTGTATTTTAATGCGCGCTTTGAAAACTATTTTCAGAGTGTCATTAACTTCTTTAACTAGTGGTTTAAAACGAATGCTATAAAAAGACTGAAAATCGTATATTAAGTCTTTGGATCCTTATAACAATTTTTCCCTAAATATTCACTTGTTTTCAGGAGACGCAAAAGAAAAGCTTGGGAGTAAATTTTGATCAAATTCATTCACGAAAAGTGTCGCTCTAAATTTCTCAGACTGGTGAGACAGGATTCTTTTATCTGACATTATCACGACAGTTATACCAGATGATACCTGAGCTAGCAATGTCATCCATAAACAGAAATTCTGCACCCATGGCGCCCCGAAACAAACGCACATGTTGTTCCAGAAAGACATCCCGATAGATGTGGCCCGTCATCGTTACACTCTGAACATGCAGGTCAGTTCTGGAACCAAGAATAATTCCTCCCCAAAGGAGCCATACTGCACCACCGTAACGGTGTCGTTCAATGGTGTTCTCCTGGGTGTAACGGGTACCTGGCACTCTCCATATGAAAGTCCGTCCAGAATAAGACAGCAAACTAAGCCTGGACTCGTCGGAAAACATCACACAAGACCATTGTTGCGGTGTCCACAATGCATGCTCTCTACTCCAGGTTAATCGCAGGCGACAGTCAATTTCGGTACGGGGAACACATCTGACAGGCCTACGAGAATATAGACCAATGTGCCCTAAGTGTCTGTACACGGTCTGCCTTGAAACTGTCGTACCGGTAGCTGAAGAGAGCTGACGAGACAGGTCTGATGCTGGTAACTGCCAAATGCCGGTCCTCATTCAGCGTTGTAACTCAGGGGCGACCTGTGCTGTAACATCTACTCACATTACCATCATCTTGGAATCGTTGCCAAAGCCTGGAGATGACACTCTGGGCGATTCCAAATTCCTTGGATACTTCCCGCTGGGTACGTCCACATTCCAGTCGTTCGATAATTCTACCACGTAAAAAAATCATCCAAATTCTTCATTTGTGCCATAACTATGCGGTTATTGCACTGAAAGGTTTTTAAAGCGTTTGTGAACAATTTTACTTCTTTGCCACCATTCCTTATATACCCCTCTCTTACACTCTCGTCATTGTGACGTACTATCCGCGCCATCTGGTGGTTTCCTGTAATTTGCATATTCTTCTTCAAGATGTGTGTGATAATTCTACAGGTGCAATTTTTATTTTAGAGTTCAATTTCTGTGTGATTCTGAATTATCCTTAATTTATGGACATGAGTGTATTTGTTCCGAGCCTTTCGAGCCATTACAATCTGCCCTCTATAAAAGTCACTTAGATCCTCAGCCTTTCCCATCACACACAGAAGTAAGTGAATGAATGATTCTTCAGACTCTCTAGCAACAAATAAATACCACTTCCACCTGATAACGTGCCTTCCACATTATCCAGGCGAGTTCATTGCAAACTCTAGCGGTGGTCATAATGTTTTGGCTCTTGTGTTTAGTTAAATAATGTTATTGTGATGTAGTAAGCAGTGAAAATTACTTCATTACTTGGTAGCCTGATGGATCACACAAATATTAGCCAAAAGGCGTTTCATTTATAAATTAATTAAAATATGAAATTAATTATTAATTTTGCTAATATTTACGGACATTCACTAGAGAAAAGTTCAAAACCGGAACAATGTTCTTAAATCTTCAAAGGATCGTCTCCCAGCTGCGATTATCATCGCAACCCGTTTGTTAGTCAGCCCCAATTAAAAATATTTCATTACTTGTTAGCGAGAGGTCTCACACAGCTTTTTGCTATACGACATTTTATTCCAAATTAATAAACAAAACATTAAATAAAAAATATTATATTCTTCACAGCCCTTTGCTGGAGAAATGTTCTAGTCTGGTTTAAGGTTTGAAGATCTTGAAGTCATCGGCTAACGGGTGTAGCTGTCCCCACTACCTTTTTCGCTGGTATCGTTCAAATCAAACTCGCTCAAGCCATTGCTCCACAGATCCCGGTATTCCTTTTTTAGAGACCATCACAGTTTCTCTCCCTTGTTGCTTGGAGCTCGGATGCTCCCGCAACCTCTACCACGTGTCTTCAAAAAAAAAATAGTAACAGCTGATCAAGAAGATGATGCAGATCGATTCAAGGTCACTCACTCGAGTGGCTGCTCGGCAGTCTCTAACACTCGGTTTGTAAGTGGTCATCGCAGTTCTTCGAGACAATAAGCTGGCGTGACTGAGAACAATTCCATCACCGTTCCTCGTATACCATGTGGAAGTTCAATCAACTGACCTGTCAATTTGGCACTCAAGATACCCCGTCACAGGGGATGTTTTTATCATAACAGGCCGATATTCTTTTCTTTAAGTAATTCGAGGCCCACATGTGCAAAATAACAAAATAGTAGAAAGTGTCCAGCAGGAGTGCCCTTATTATAAATCGTTCTGTCTAAAGTCATCTGGTTATCGGAGAAGGAAGATGTGTAGTATCATCAAGAAGGTTCGCAGAAACATATGTTTCGACTCCAGGCATACGGGAAGAAAACACGATCTCTTTTGGAAGAACACAATGTCTCATCTGGGCATTATGCTCACCCCCGAACATCAAACTTGACAAGTATTGTCGTGAAATGTCCGTCTAATGTGCTTACGCTATACAATCCAACATTCCTTGCATGTTTAATATATAATTTTCATGTTATAGGAATAAATAAGAGTGAAGGATAATCTCGTATTGTTTAAATCACTAATACGCGATTAATGAAAAAAAAGAAAGAAGTACAATTAAACAGAGTATTTCTGAACGTAGCACTATGTTTCGAAAAACTACATTTCTAAAAAAATGTGACATATGTATAATGGGAGTTCAGCAAAATTAAGTGTGATAAAAGGGATATTTAATCTGGCACCCAGCTATCTACCTTTTGACACACGATGTTTTGAATCTTGATTGTTTTCCTCAAAGGTGTTCGATTTCTATTCGAACTCTTTGCTTATTTCAAAGAAACTCATCTCGATATTACCCCAGCAAAAGATCACATTAATATTTGAATACGTACATTTTTTTCTTATTCAATCGTATATATATTCATAAGAAATAATTTGAAAAAGAAAACATTACCAATTAAAAAATAGGTGGATATTAATGTATAATTATTTCCTTCCAATAACATCTTGACAATGCGTAAGAAAAATGGCAATCTTTGTCAAAGAAAAAAAATTAGAAAATTTGTTCCTCGGAAGTTATTTTAATAATTCCGATTTCTTCCGAAAAAATGGAAAGCAAATTCCAATTTTCTCTCTACAAATTCCGCAGACCCTTATTATATTTCTGCTGCATATCTCGTTCTCTGGCAATATTTCAAAATCTATTCATTATTTTCCGTTTTGACTTTCCATCATAAGTCATTAATAGAGTTTCATATGCTCGTGCATTCCTTTATGCCAAAAGTAATTTCAGAAAGTTTTATGGCTTTTTAGAACTAGAAAAAGAAGGAAATGTCTGATTAAATTTTAATGCATTCAGTTAGATCGTGCTAGAGAAGACAAAAGTTCCACGCAATTTCACGGTACATTTATTGCATTACCCTCTATTTCGTTTATCACACAGAGTCATTCAAGAATCAATTAAGGTTCAGGTGTCCATGAAAATAACTAAATTAGAACATGCTTTATATTCAAAAATTGCCAACAAATTTTATTTGAATATCTTAATAGACGTTTACAAATTGCTCCAGTTGTTACCAAATTCTGACTAAGTCCGCTTTTGCACTGTATTTTCTTCTTTTTGACGTTAATGTAGATTTCTAAGTTAACTATAAAAAAATTTCGAAGTTTTTTTAAAGTTTTTTATGCATCTAGCATAAAATTTTCTTCCTCGAAGTTTTTGTTAAATCAAAAGTTATTATTGCTTCAAATTATGTTGAATAAAGCTAGAATATATTGAAATAAACTGTCATTTAAAAATATTTACGGAAATGATTTTAAAAAAGCTGAATCAATTGATAATATTTATATTGGTGATACATATTTTATTAATTTTTATAGAGAGGATCTTGTTATCGAGATGTAAAGAATTTTGTTAAGAACAGTGTTAGAAAAAGGGCCTCCCTTTATTGCAAGTTTAATGGAAGTCTACGTGGAAAATAAATTTCTTCACAGTTGATAAATGAATTTTTTACTGTTTCTCAAAAGATCATCATTTGTTTGAAAATGATGAAAATCCATTAAATTATAATGAATAACTAATAATATCTAATAATACTAATAATTAAATATCTGTGTAAGATTTATTTTTCACTTTCTCAATATGCAACGAGTTTATTTGGTCAACATAAACTTTAGTAAAACTTGCGATCTTCTTTATTGAAAATATTAGGCTTTTATCGACTACTTCCTAACACACATTTAAACTAGAGATGTCGTTGCGGTGGTCGAATGATCTTTTTTACGAATTCATGTTCGGTATTACCGAGTCATATATATAGGTTTAAGTCTCAGTGACACTGAAAACCTTCCACGTAGAAGTGCTTTCAAACTAGTTTATAGTTATAAAAGACAATATAGTAGCTGAAAAGATGTTTCAAGAAAGATGGAGACTTTTTTACATGTACAATCAAAAGTAATAGTTTGCTGAAATAACAGCTAGATAATAAAACTTTTTTTCATATTTTTGAAAATGGCTGAAGGTTTCCAAGGCAACTGTTATTTTTCTCCCTTTCGTTATATGGGTATCAATAAAAATAGATTTCTTCGAAAAAAAATGTAGTGTGAAAAATATTTGTTTCACTTCATGCAACAACGGCGACAGCTGTTACAGGATGAAAGAACAAAATCCCCAAATTAGCTTTTAATACTTTCTTTTAAAGACCAAAACGGGTCATTTTTTTATAAAAAGCAATTTTGTGTTACATGTAGTATAACAAGTAAAGTGAATAACAATACAAATTTTTTAAGGCATATTAAACAGAAACATTTCTCATTAAATTTTTAAGTAGTTCAGATTGTTAAAGTAATTTTTTCCACATAAAAAGGAGTCTGTTAAGAAAAAAAAATAATTTAACAGAAATGAAAAAAGAACTACCTAACAGTTAAATGGAGTATTAATAAATTTTATTTTTGAAAGATTACACAAATATGAAATTAGATTTAATATTTTTATGCCAACATTCCTTGTTCAATAAGTGGAAATTTTAGGATATTCAATTATTCCGGACGGATCACATCCCTTACCACAAGAAAATGAAGCTGTATCACATTACAAACTGTCAGAAATTATCCATAACTGAAGAACTTTCAGGTGGTTAATAACATTTTATCGTCTATATTTAAAAGATGCAGCTAAAACACAAGCGGTTTTGCGTAAATATCTTCAAGATGCTAAGAACAAAAATAGAAAAAGTAATACTTATTGGATTGAGAATGAATAAAGTGACGAGAAAACCCAAGGTGAGGGATATTTGGGGAATTTCAGTTGTGTGATTTGGTAAACATCTGCGCGGAATATTAGGTCAGTTTGTTTCCAAGCGAGGGGTGTATACGTGCTCCTTTGTCGAGTTTTTCTGATGTAGAAACCTGGATGACATGCGATGCAAAAGACAATGGATTTCAAATGCAAAGTGATGACGAGATATTAAATTCTGTGTAAGAAGATTTCGACCCTGTCGACCATGAAAGGAATGAAGACAAGGACAGCAATAACGAAAGTATAGCAAGGGTGCATCAAGTGCTGACGCGTTTTTGCGTTAGAGACAGTTGTGGAGTGGTATGAACAATAATCAGAGTGCTGTCCTACTCAACTACTGCTGCTCAAGAGAATCATAGACCTTGCAGTGAAAACACAAAGGTGTACAATGGTTCAGCGAAAAAAAAGTGCTTTTTTCCCATAAAGATGAAACTGCGACACGCACATTTTTTACATATTTTTCTTTTTCTACAAGCTCGTTTCCCGCATGTGATGATTTTGAATATTCGTATAGTGCCTGTTTTCGTATAATGCATGGATCACATTCGGTTTTCGGTTATCCGAACAATCACGTATCTGAACGGTGTTCGGTCCCAATTGATTCAGATAAACGACGTACTACTTTATTCTTTTCAATCAATAAAGCTTAATGTAGAAGGATGGCATTTATCATTCACAAGCCATTAATAAGTTTTCCCATTGAAAACACAACGAAGCAACGAGTAACAATCCCGACAACTTCATAATACCTCCCAATGTTCCCAATTGATATTCAAACATCAAAATGATAAAAGTAATATTGCTGTTGATACGCTATTCATAGTTATTGTCCATCGATGGATTACGAAAGAATATTTCTAAAATCAACACAAAATTTTGAATGGGTCAATTTACAAACCACTATCTTCTCGAATTTAAATGAATATCCTTGCTTTCTTAAAGAAAACGTTTGTGGTGAGATGCGTCAATTAGCAAAATTTTACTCTACTCTATCCAATCTTTCAGAAACAAATCTTCCACTTAATTCATTTTATTTATCTTAACCAGGAAAAAAAATCAACTATATATTTGATTACCTCAAAATTTATCAGGTGAAACATTACAAACGCCCTATAATTATGGACTCGATTTTTCATTTCTTTACATATAAGTTAGCACCAATCATTTGATTGCTCTCTTTTATATCTTCAAATAATATTAAACTAAAAAATATGTATCTTCGATAAAATCAAAACATAAAACTACTTTTCCATTTTATTTTACTTCCCAACACAATTCGTCACATCTGCTATGAGAATTAACAACGCCCAAAAGCTCTTTGTATGTTTGAAATTCAGGAATTTCTCAAGAACAATTTTTTGTCCGTTGTTCAACAGTCGACACAAAAGTGTAAGAATTAAAAAGTAAGAGAGACACACGATGCACTTCAAGCTGGTTTTTCTCAACATTTCCTTTGGATTGATTTAAAATTCAATGTTGAAGAGTTTTTCCGTCACTTATAATGTTTTAACTTTGCTTCTTTATTCGGTATGCAGTCTTTTTTGTAAATCGTTACGCATTTTAACTGTAAATATGTTTACCGTTATCTTTGCTTGTGACTTTTGTTTTGATTTAGGTTTATTTTAATTAATGCTATAGTAATTCCTTTTCCAGTTCAAGGTTATATAGTACATACAAATGAATATATGTCGGGTGTATACGATTATTGCACAAGTACGTTTCAGGTTAATTAGTAAAAGAAAGGATGTCTTAGAAACGCACACTTCTTTTATACATATTCCTAAGCATTTGTTTTTCTTCATTTTATGAATTTATGAAATTCCATTCTAGATTGGATCAGAAGAATTTAATAATAAAAAGTGAAGAAAACTAAGGTAAATGTGAAAAAGCA
>BMAO01028799.1:0-29830 GCA_019973975.1 Trichonephila clavata
TCAGCATATGTTGAATGTCTAATATAATCCTAATTACGCTGTAGAAAGTTTGCTGTGACCAAAGTTTATATTTGTTGGCTTTGAAATTTTAATCATTTACAAATGCATATTTAATATAAGAAATTTGTGCGCCCGAAACTTTAAAATATTCGGGTTATTTTTAAGGATTCTTTGAGGGGTTTTGTCAAGAGTGTGTATAAAAGTCATTTTAAATACGTATAAAAAAGTGATATAATCCATATTTGTAGTAATATAATTGATAAATTTTTTAACTGAGAGGTATAACATGAAGGAACTTTTTATTCTTTAACATATTTAATCTTTTCAAAATTCTTAAGTGATTCATCTATATGTATTTAAATAATGTTCAGATTATATATTTTCAATATAAATTTTTTAACATTCTTCCATTTTAAATCTTTTTTTCTAATAATGATACTTTAGATAAGGTATGACTATTTTGTTATTCTTTTAGAAATGAATAAATGAAATAAAACAAAAAATAATTAGTTTTAACCAATAATCTCTTAGCCACGATATTAAACGTTAATCAATGTCAGACGCACTTTCTTTGCAAACAGTTTTGCAAGTAATACTTTTTTACGTGTCCCCACAATATTTGTCACAACTTGCAAAGAAACCATATATAAAACGCGTCGCACAACCAACAATAAATCTTCGGACTGGGGAACTTACTTTCACAAAATTGATGACTCGTGTCCATATCCAGACATGCCGTCCAATCGCAGCAGAAGATTGAATGGTGTCCACGCCATTGCATTTTTCGTGAAATGAACAGTGCCTCAGCCGTCATAACATTTTTTCTTCCATTTTCTCTTTTGTATGAAATCCGCAAATATCTCCTTTCAGAGACTGATAGTAAATAAATTATCTTCAAAAGAGCGCATCTTTTTTTCAGATCTTTTTCTCGTCGGCACTACATTTCTCTTTCAAAAAGTAGCGGTGATGAATAGAATCTCTTCGCAATCAAGTATTATTTAACTGAATATAAAAAATTGTTATAATTGACCTTATTTAAAAAACTTGAGAAATTAGGCAAGGATTTTTTTAACTATTTTCGAGAATTTTCAATAAATATATATATAAATTTCTTAGATTAAAAACAATAAAAAAGGTACATTTAAAGCCGTTACATTTTGCATTGCAAAACACAATCATGCCTATTTATTCAAGAGTTATGATTATGGTAGTGAATTTAATGATAACGGTAATGAAATTTGAGCTATATATATACATAATCAGTTTAAGCTGTACATACTTATATACATTACCCATTATTGCTTATGCCAAGCTGTAACGGGTCTATACACGAGCCTCCTACTAATCCTCGAGGAAAAAACTATTTCTTTGTATATTGTTCAATTGAAAACATTCTCGCAAAGAAAATATGGTTTATGTAAAAAACGGATGATATTTAAGCATTAACTTTTAGGTTAGTGATTAGTGGTTAGGTGTTAGAAGTTATCGATTAGCGTAAAGTAGCTGTGAGATAGTCGGGAGTCCCTCGATGACTTATTATCGAATAATTAAGATTGTTAGTTGACAATAATAATTTGTATTACATTAATATCGACTAGAAGTCGAATTGCTGAGAATGGAATTACGATTATTCAGAACGTATATTACCATAAAAGTTCTAAGAGTAAGTGATTCGATTCATTCGATAATATTAAATATTAAATACCTCTTTTAACTCGTTTTTACTCCAATACTTAATTAAAGGTGCATTTACTACCCTGGGTCATTTGAATTGTCTGATAGAATAGTAAAATAGATTATTTCTGATTACGCTGATTTTTATTTTAACTCCAAAAACAGATGGATGAGGGAAAACATCAATCACAAAGTTAAGAATACATTTTAAGGTACTACTGTTGAGAGTTTTTATTTCAATACCATTGGGTACGAACTTCGCAATCATATTCCAATTTCAATTTGATTTCTATCTCTTTCAAAATTAGTAATTTCTAATGGATGTTTAAGAAAAAAATGATTCCCTTTTGAATTAAATTATATTGCTTAAACTATTACTTATTCGAATAACAAAAAAATTATAAAGTCGTGTGAAACCAATCAATATGGAAGCACATCATCCACTTTTTTCGACAGCATTTAGCTTGAATCCATCTATTCTGAAATGCATAAATAAGCTGGTTCAAACTCATCTTAGCTAAACTTTTTTTTATCATTTCAATACCTAGGAGTGAATATAAAGAGATTTTTTTTATCAAGAATTGATTAATATTTATCAAATAGCTTATCGGAACTGTCAAGATTATGGTTCCAAGTAATGTGTCTTTGTGTCTACTAATGTGTAAGAAAACTCATTTAAATAAACATACTAGAAATATACATTTAAAATAATTAGATTATATCGTAAGTTTTTTTAAAAAATTTCTAATAATTGAAATTTTTTAGAAAAATGAAGAATTAACACTAAAAATTAAAGTCTTCAAAAATTGGAAAATGTGAAAGTATGCAAATTTTGCCTGGAGCGACATTGAATCAAAATGAAATGTTGCCATACTTAATGAAAAGTGAGAAATATATATATATATATATATATATATTCCTTTTGCTTTGAGTGTTTTGTATCAGTCTGAACACAAATCATTTACTCTAATCAAAAGTCTGGAGAATTATTGCTCAGGCAGAAACAAGCCAAACACCAGCTGTAGCTGCGGAATCCATGGAAGTTTCCCAAAGTAGGATTATCAGGATCTGGAATTTTTCCACGAGCAGTTCCATGGCTTGACAAAGCTATTCCTGAAGAACGCGAGGAAATTCCCTAATCCCTGGTTGACAACCTAATAGATTTCATGTTAACAGGTGCTGAATGTTACTGTCCGTTACATGAAATTATTCTCCCTGTTAAAACGGATTATCTGTCAGGAAATTACGCATATTTTAGATTTTTTCCTCAATCACACAAAGTATGCATATTTTCACTATGTGTAACAAATTACTTAACAACATACATTTTATGTGTCACTTCATTTCATATTGCTACATCTATGGATTATGTAGTAGACACTACAATTCTTTCATTTAATCTTCAATGCATCACCTGAATAGTTTCAAATTTTATTTGAGAAATTTATGTATTAGAATCGGAGTTTTTAATCGAGATAGCGATAAATATAAAGAACAAAATAATTCTATAAGCTTAAATGTATAGTGTAAGTAACATTTGCATTGGGGATAGTGAATCGATTCTAATTACCATTATCAACTAATATTTAAGGAATAAAACAATGGGTTTTATTTTTTATTCCCATATTAATTATATCTGCAATAATTATAAAAGAATGCATAAAATATGTATGCTCAAAATGCATTTTCGATTGAACCTACTTTCTTCTTATTCAAATTAAATTACTTCCGTTATTCGACAAATTACATTTTGATAAATTATAAAAATAAAAGTGTAACAATTTTGAAATGCTTAATTTAATTGAAATAAAGCCGGTTTCACAGTGTATTTCCTTTTATGTTTTTAATCGATACTAAATTGCCCTTAAAATTAAACTTCATGACATTATGATAATAGACATATTGATATTAGCTGATGTTTGATTGATTTATTATTTTAAAGAACATTTTAAGGTCTTAACTAAGAGCATTAATTCAGTGTAAATTTAAATGATTTACGTGCGATTTTTTCCAATAGGATGCTTACTAGAGAATTTATAATTACGTAAGAGTTTCTTTTATGAAAGGGTTTTTTTAAATCTATCTCAAACGATTACAAATACTCAGTCTTTTAAATGAATCTATAAAATATAAATTACAAGCTTTTTCCTTAAAGCTACTTTAAGACAAAAAGAAAATATTTTACGAATTATTTTATTTTGTCTGTATTATTAGAATATTTCACATAATTTTAAAATGAGTGAGGTATTTCTTTTTTAAATATTCATTATGTAAGCTTAAATAATTTAAGTTAAGCGGTTACATTATACATATTAAAGTAGTAATGGGTACAGTTAGTAATTAAATAAAATTTTCAACAAAGTAAATTAAAAAAAGAGCATATTTCTCAAAATGTCCTTAAAACAAGTTTTCAAAGTATACATTGCTTAGCCCTAATTATTTATTCACGCCTTAATGTATCTAATACATGAAAATCTGTTTTTATTTTCTAATTGAAATATTTTCAATCACTAAATATACTTAGTTTCTCAGAATAGGTTGAATAAGACAGGAAACTATCTGTAGTTTCTCGCCTTATCATATTAGAATTAAAATTTCACAACATCTCGAAACGTAAATTCCCATTACCTTGTAAAATCAGAACACGTAACATTCTCTTTCAGAAGAGCAATGAAAATTATGCAATTTAAGTATGTTTGTATTTAAATCAAAACATTTTTTTTATATTTATTTACTTTATTGAAAAGAATACGCTGTACTGTTTAGCATATTTCTGAAGATTCTACTTTTCAAAGACCTTTTTAAAAAAAATAAAAGTTTTAACTTTATAGCAATTTTGAAGTGTACTTATATATAAAGCGTTTTAAGTACTTCATATAAATCAGTATTCGATTTTGCAACGCACTACGAATCAGTACCAACGATTTATTATTAATACTTTCTAAGATATTTTCTTCTCTACCTTAGTTTCCTTTACTCTTCAAAATCTTTCTTACTTAAGGTCTTCTTTAAGCATTCTTTTAATTTATTTGATCTATTTTTTACCATATGTACCTTAATTATCAACACACAAACCACAAAATTTCTTTATTTGATCTGTTAACTTACAACTCAATTTTGATTTTAACTTCAAGATAGCGTATTAAGTAGTACTAAAAGTATATTTTTAATATTTTTAAAAAAATACATAAATAACTAGTTCTGTGATGTAATTTATACAATTCTAAAAATGAAAAAAAAACTATTAAAGTTTAATTTTGCGTAAATAATGGAAACATGAAGCATATTCTAGATGTGCATTATGCTTCAAAAACTCATTTTATGAAATTATTAACTTTGGCACAATATTCTCATGAATAAAAGCTTAGAAAAATATACGTAAAAGCCAAACAGGGTCATCTTATACATCTAGCGTTTTTTCCGTCTAATTGCTTTACCGCCTCCTAACAGTTTCTATGAAATCCTTTTTTTCACTTTAAAAAATAACATAGGTTTTTTTTTAAAGAAAACTGAATAAGTGACATGATAATGACTTATAATAACAAGATGAAGCTTGGCTTAAAAAGTGTGAAGTTTTTCTTGCTTTATGATTTTAGTATATTAATCTCATAAGACACGAAGTCCATTGTAATCACAATCTCTTTTTCCCTACATTTCGGTATATTTTTTAGGTAGAGCTGCATTTTATTGAAATTAATCTTGCTTATTCTGATAATAGCTTGAGTAAGGGATAAAGGTATCTAAAAAAATTCTGAATTTTAAAATGGTTTATTTTCAACTGGACTTATACTTTAAAATCGCGCTGAAAATTGTTTTGAGGAATTTATTTTTCAAAAATTAACTTTTTGATTATGTTTATTACAAAAAAAACATCAACGAAAGAAATTCCAGCTATAAATGAGTTTGAAATATTATTAGTCTTAAATTTAAAATTACTGCTTTTATTCTGTAATGTGTTAAACATTTATGGTCAAAATAATTATTTTAAATATTATGTGAGGGAATAAGTGTTTATTAACGTCTCACTATACAACAACACAAGGGCTATAGGTGAGAGGTTTCGTAGTTTTCAACCAATGTCAAGTGAAGAGAACGACACCTAAGCTGTCCCCTCTCAACGAATTTTCATACCAGACCACTAGGAGGAATCTAAGCCCCGCCATATTTAATGAGAACCAGTCCCTTTTTTACGGGGTTTTCAATGGCACTGAGGCTCGAACTAATGACACCGGCCACGGGTTCGTGACTATAACCATTAGGCTACCGCGGTCTTCACCCTCTCTCCTAACATCTACACCATACTAACGGGAGAACTTTGAGATACGATAGACTTAACGCGGATCAACGCCTCCATACGGCGGGTCTTCAGTGGCGAGTGAGTGGATATTAACGTCACACTGTGTTCAGCTACACGAAGGCTTTTGGCGAAGACAGGGGAATTTTGAACCATGGTCAAGTGACGCTGACGGCACCTGAGCTGCCCCCCCCTTTTTTCCTAACTACCACACCAACGGGAGAACGTTTGAGCTCTCGCCATATTTAACGGGCATCGCTCCCGTACACGGCGGATTTTCAGTGGTACTGGGCTCGAACTCATGACACACTAGTCATGATCTGATGCCTTGACCACTTGGCTACAGCGGCCACGGGTCTTCAGTGGCACCAGGTTACGAGGTTCGTCGTCAATAGCCTTGGAATTGCTCAGAAAAAAATTGTTCATATTGCTTTAAAGTGTGTATGATTTGAATGAACTATCACTCATACTCACTCAATGGCACTGGGACTCGAACCTTTTCTTGACAAAAAACGGCCTTAAATTCATGATCATATCCATTTGGCTGCTGAGAGAAGTCACATTTTAAATATTGCACTTCAAGCATTGTTTTTTTTTCACTCAACATAAGTATTTTCATTCAAATTTAATAACACTAGTACATAATTATTTAATAACTAGCTGACCCGGCCACGCGTTACTGTGGCTTTGTTTTAATACGTTAATTCAACATTATTCTAAACTATTCAATGCAGCCAAATTAATCTTCGTTTACAATTTCGGAGGGTTGAAATAAAGAATAAAACAACAAATGATTTTAATTTCGCATTTTACTCATCTCCTATTTAAGTGTAGTATAATGCATGAATTACTGACGAAGTTGTTAACAACTTATGAATATTTAATTTTATAAATGTGATTAATAACGTTTGTTTTTTGCAATTTTTAAAATTATTTTTATCATTTTAAAGTATAACAATATATAATTTTTTATAATTAAACACTAATCGGTGCACAATATTTTTTGGTAACCCGTCTTTTGCGAACTCAAAGAGATTCGACGGTTTCCACACACATGAGCATGTAACATCTAGTTGTTCACTCAAAAAACATGGATTTTCTAAGTCTAAGCATCAAATGAATATTGTTTGGGTTTCAGATTCATTTATGGTCATCGCGAAAGCCAAACGAATCGGGAATTGAAGACTTTTGAATGGTATTGGATCTTCTGACGATATCAGTGGAACACGTGGCAACACACACACAGGACGATTTCTACTGTACACTTTACAGTTAAACTGTCTGCTGCTGATGGCCAAACGTGTACCGTTGCATAATCTAGGCAGATTTACGTTACGCAGCCGAATAACCAGCGAACCAATCTTCAACCGAAGATTTTGTGGTGGCATTCCTGATATATGTCCAGAGAATTCAAAAACTCAGTTTAAAAATTTAAGGTTTTGTTTTCATCAACAACAATGTCGATTGATTTAAAAGTAATTGGATCACCTGGCAACAACTCTGTATCTGGAAGTTTATTTCATCACAATACCAACATTTTTTCTGATTAAGTAAAACAGGATTACAGAGGCAATAATTATCAAGATAATTATACAGTATATCCGGAAAGACACTCTCAATCAGTTCCTTTTTGCCTAAAGAACATTACAGAAATCGTCTGGTTATTTCATGCATTATGCATTGGGATGAAGTTCTATTTCCCCGTTTCCAATATTCAGCAATTGGTTAGAAAATATTTGCTCCAATTGATCATCTTGCAAATGGACTCGCGGTCAGTCAAAGTGTTTCCGTGTTTCGCCATAAAAACGATTGTTTTAAACAGGTGTTAATCTCGTGAGCAAAAGTAGAGTGTGTAATGGCTGTTAATGTCTGTCGGAAATCACCAGACAGTAATACAACAGCAACACCAAAAACTCTCTCGTTGCCATTTAAATCTTGCTAAGCTCTATGTAATGCTTTGAGTGAATGTTTATGGGTCATGGTACACTTATCTCTGATCATGATTGAATTCATTTGCAGTTATGTAGCCAATCCACTCTTTTTTCCAATGGTAGACATTGCATTTTGTATCTTATGAATGTCCAATGACAGCTTGATGTGAAATGTGCTGTTTTTCCACCATCTAACAAAGTGACAACAATGCCCGAAGATGCAATTTCCTAATGCAATCGTATTTTTGCAAGGCTGTGCCTGCAAGTTTAGTTGCTAAAGGGAATGAAAATCCGGAGGCGGGACTCGAACGCAAAGCCATTCGACCTCCTTCCAGCAATACCCAAAAAAGTTATGGAAGCTTTTGAAATCCGAATCCAAATTCTCATTCTCCACACCGAGAAGCATTCGGTGCCCACTTTTGACGCCCCTACTCCTGTAAGTTCAGTCCCTTAAGGGGGACATTACGGTCGTCCGGCATTATCCGGCAAAGTTACGGGAGTTTTTAAAATTCAATTTCAGATTCTTGTTCCTCACCCATGAAAAACTCCAGGAAAGCATTTTCACACCTCAAGAATTTTAAAGCAAGTCCCTGCCACGGTTCGCTTAAAATACATTCGTCCAGCATTATTTGTAGTATCAATGGAGTTATCTTGAATTTTATTGAGAGTTTTCGGATCAGCAGTCCAGAAATACGTCCAAGACCCACTTTTTACGTCTCTACGATGGCAAGTTAGGCTGGTGCTGCTGTTCGTGAATATTTCGGTCCTCCGGCATTAACTGGCAAAGTTACAGGAATTTATAAAATTCGATTTCAGACTCTCGTTCACCATCTCAAACTACACCATGAACGCCCTTTTCCCGCACGAAGACTTTAAGGGTAAACTCCTGCCCCGGTTTGTGTAATAGACGGTTGTCCTGAATTATCCGGCAAAGTTGCATTTATTTCTCAGATTGGATATCAGATTCGGATTATCCGTTTTGAAATACGCCAGGGACCAAGTTTTCACGATTCAAGGCTTTTTAGGTAAGCCCTTGCCGCAGTGTGTCGAAAATACGGTCTACCGGCATTATCCGGCAAAATTACAGTTATTTTTGAAAACTGATCCGGAAACTGGATTCCACATCCCGAAATATGTTGGGCATTTACTTTTCGTACATTTTGGTTTACAATATCTGCTTCCACAGACACATGAACTTTGCGACATTTTGCAAATTTTCCCGTTTTCCGGATTCTTTACATTTGCGGCAATAAAAAAATTACGGCGTCAATAATTCAAATAACAACTATCCTATGTTTTAAGTTGGACGAAATGACACACAATATGCAAAATTATGTAAGATCGGTTGAGTAATTTCGGAATCCATCGCGGACAGCACTGAGTCACGTAATTTTTATATAAAAAGATTTCTATTTGTATATATATTTTAAATATTGTAAATATTTCCACACATTAAATATATATATATATTAACCCAGTGGTCTCCAACCCTCGGGCCGTGGATCAGTACCGGTCTGAGAATTAAATAGTACCGGCTCCTACAAGGAACATTAAATTATTTCTATTCTATTTTGTCTTGTGTATTTCTCACGGGTCTGTGGGACTTTTTATGGAAATCACTTTATATTTCATGTTAAATGTTAAATCAATTTATATTCATTTTTTGTGAAACTGTAATTTATTCTGAAGGCATATTCAACGACAATTATATTAAAATTATTAAATCAAAACTATCTAAGACATATGCAATCAACACCCCCCACCCCACCCCTCAGGGGGCCGAGGTAAAAACGTTGGGGAGCAGTAATGTAACCAACCTCTACTTTTACAAATCATACAAAACTTACCAAATTATTTTCAGTCTGTGCACGCTTCATATCTATATTTATGAAAATACCATATATATTTAAAAGCATAATTTAGAATATTTTTATAAAATGTAATTCTAAAGCTTTAAGGAGGTTGCAATTACTTTTAGGTAACAAATTTTCTGAGAGAAAATATTTTCTAAAATGTACTGAGCTGCTTGTTTTTATACTGATAAAAGTTCTATCGTATTATTCGTCGCGTTTACAAAACTTATTACGGAGAACCTATCATTATTAGTGCTTCTACACTCATATTCCGAAGATAGTGGGTGGGTCAATTATCTCGATAGGACAAAAATAATGAAATAACGATTTAACCTTATCCACCAAATGTACCCATAAAGAATAATTAGCTTCATTCGTAAGTTACGAAACTCCAGTTTTAATGTGAAACTTCCGGAACAAATAGCCTTGCCCAGTAATTATAGTATATCATCTTGATCTCGGCACACAAATTTTTCTTGTTCAACATCTAGAAGTATCTTATCTCGTATTTTTCTTTTGAAGTTTATTTTATTAGCTACAATTCTAACTTGATAATCGTTGCAGTCTCTCTTTCATCGAAAAATAAATTATCTGCCTTATGAGAGCAGCACTTAGAACAATCAAATGAAAAGTAATTATAAAAAAGTTAAAAGCATCTTATGGTTATTACGTTTTAAAGTAAACTAAAAACACACCGGGGAAAAAATGGAATACTCTTCTTCATTCTTTAATATGCTGTAGAGTCATCTTCTGGTTCAATGACTGCATTAATTTTTAACACCCTTTTTATAAGCCTCACTTGTATGTAACTGAATCTTTGAACTCCATTTTCACTCACTTTAAAAGGTTAGATTAATTCAAAATTTTGCTCACTTGTACAGGCTAACTTCTAGGTATTTAAGCCCACTCTTTAAGTAATTAGCTTTCCAATGAAGTCAAATTCGGTGTGTGTTCGTATTTTTATACGAGTATCCAAAAAATAAAAAATAAAAGTGCATTATAATACAGGGCTCTAAAAGATGGAAAGAAATTGAAGATTTGTAGTATGAAGTATTGATGTAGTATTCGAGGGATGTAGTTATGGTAGTGGTGAGAAATTTGCCTGTCATATTTCGAAAGATAAACATTAAGAACATACCGTGAAAGGGGTGACATGTGTCAGCAGTAATGATTCCTCTGAGGTAAGAAACCTACTTTGGTAAAAATGATTCTCCATCTATCTATCTTTTTTAAAATCATTGCTTACGCAATCAGTTTCAAGCAACAATCCAATCAGAGGACATGCTCAAATCTTGAGTAGGAAACAGATGGGAAATGTACTACAAAAGCAATGCAAAAAGTTGTTTTTCCTCAAAAAAATGCTATCTTTTACTGCAAAAAAAACTCACGGGTATTGTGCAAAAAGATGACGCACGAGATTATGGAATACATAATTTGTACTAATATATCGTAACTTGTAATAAATATTTGTCAATAATACACTTTAATACAAAAATAATGCATATTATTATTACGATGGTGAGTAGGAAAATAAATTTCCCCTGTCAACTATGGTCAGAGTTGTGTGTGAAAGTCAAAACATAGAATGAGACATTAAAGATAAGACATTACTTTTCTGTATAAGTACCAAGTAGATTAAGATATTTGTCATACCACTTGATAAGCTTAGATTTGAAAGAAAAAACAATTTTAAGGTAATTTTTGAAATAAAGCTAAAAGAATTAATTTTTTATTTTCAAATCAAATAAATATTCAATTAGATTTTAGTGTGACAAGAATTTTGAATTTAAAATTAGTATTGTCTACATCAATAAAAAATATAGTTTTATGCGCCACTACTGTAAACAAAATAATAAACACTTCAAAGCGTTTCGGAAATACAATTTTTTTTAATTGTTTAAAATTAATCGTCTTTTTGTGACCCTTTCAATATAAAATTATTCCTTTTTGTATTAAAATGTTTGAATATTTTTCTTTTAAAAATATCAATTTCAAAGAAGACTCAAAAAGCTTTGCAATTTTTATAAATATATGTTCTTTTGCTATACTTTAGTGAGTTTTTCTTGATCGTTTTATCTCTATACAATTTTTCATACAACGCAATGGGTACTTTACTTTTAATACGTTTGTTAATTTATAGGCAGAATATTTGGATGTTTATTACTACATCTGCATTCTTTTCAGTTTCTTTTTTTTTTCTTAATACAGTTGTAGTTTTATGAAAAGAGTATTTAAAGATTTTTTATCATGATAGTGGTAATACTGACTTTTTTAAATATATGACATTATAATGACAACCGCGTTAACCCTTTATCTACCGATGCTACTTATAACTACGACTCACTTTAAAATTAGATAGAATAACTATTTTTGCGAATACTCTGATGATACTTAGCAGGAATACTCTTTTAAATTCCTTCTTATAAAATATATGGCAGCAAGGGTTCTATGATGAGTAATTTAGGGGAAAAGACGAATAGTTTTATAGCAGATGTTGAGCTTTCAGCTGACATTTTGATCGGATTGCAAAGGTTGTCACTTTTGTTCCGAAAAAGTAGTTAATGTTAAAAGGTAAGCGTCTTATTTTTTATTTTTGTATGTTAATGATAGTCCTTAGAAAACGATTTGACTATTTATTTTAAGTGAACAGTGTATGTAATTAATTTTACAGTTGAATATCTTTAATTAATTAATTAGCTGTAACGGATTAAATTTCACAAAGTTGAGTATTTTTTTATGTACATCCCTTAATTTTCAATGAAGTGATTCAAAAAAAATAATGCATGAAAAAACTGCAGTAAATCATAATGCGGTAGATAAAGGGTTAAAGAGTTCACACTTCTCTCTTCTAACTCTTTATCCTTACAGAGTCATTTGTAATATGAAACACCATATTTTGTAAATAAACATATATTTTAAAATAAGTGCACTAATAAGGGTGTATTTCTAATTTACAATTTGAACATAATATATTTTAATTGAAAATCGCTTGTCTGTATATTTTTAAGCATATTTACGAAAATTCTAACTCTTGCCTTTTTTAAGTGATGAAAAAGACTGCAAAATAATTTTCTCTTAATTAAGAATAACAAATATTTCTTATACAAATTTAAAATGCCTAATAACAATCATTGTGTAATAATAAATTAGTTATACTTTTATAGCCACCATCTAAACTTACTTTCTCTCGGCATTTATCATAAAAAGTTTACCGTTAAAAAAAGGCAGGCTAGAGGTCATTCTTTAAAAAATATTAATTTTCGCCTTCTAAACATAGATTAAAAGAACATCTGCTGAATTTTCTTTTACTCGTTGTCTATAACAATCACTAAATTACTTGCTTATGGGCATTGAAAAACCAGTAAGTTCCAATGCTTTTGCCCAAAACATTAAATTCATCCTGCATATTATAAATCTACTATATTCTGGTTGTGATTCTATAATCATATAATTGGCACTGTGATTAATCCACAAGACTGACCGTAATAAATTTCCTGTAATCTTGTACAATAATGAGGCTTGGATCAAATCCATTACAATTGTCAGACAAGTATGTTAACCAGTTACCAGTTGACAATGTTCACAGACATTTATAGTTATCGCTCAGAGCATCTTTAAATGTTTGAATTTCAGGAACTGATTTCAATATACTTAGATACAAATAATCAATACTGACTCAGTAATAGCTTAAAAACTAATTACTATTGTGAATTTTGCAATTCATCAAGACTCTGCTGACTAGTTTTTTTAAATACTGATCCTTTTATTCGAATATATTGCTTGGATTTTCTTCTTAAGATTAACTTCCATCTGATTAACAATTATACTTTTGTAATTTCTAAAAATTACAGTAAAGCTAGAAAAATTATACTGAACGTGCGCCGTCCCTTAAGCCAAGAAACACCACTTGCCAAAACCAATGTATTTTAGTACACCTCTAGATTAGGTGATGGGGAAAAGGCCATTTTATGTTCGGGCACGGTGGTATAAAAACTAGTCCAAATGTATTTGTAATAATAAATGTCAAATGTTTTAGTTTTATAAACCATATCTTAATTTTTTATGTGTGTCTATTCATTAAAATCGAAATATTAGTTACTAATTGTAAAGCTAAAAAAATTTAAATTTTGTGATGAAATTTAAGAAAATGCTGGTACAAACCAAACAGAAAAATTAAGGCTATAAAAATATTTCTTAATACTAAGCCCTTTGAAAATTGTGTATATAAAGGCGTTACAAAAAATGGAAATTAATCAGAAAAAAAAACAGAATAATGGAGACGGTTTAACATAAAAAACCTAATGCAAATGTGTAGATTGATCACAATATTTTTGGTTGTTGTGATATTAGGTTGTTTAATTATAAATATGATCTAATTGGTGTGTGTGTTCCTAATACATACAAATATTTAAATTTTAGAGTCATTTCTTATGGATATTCCAAAACACTCCATGTCAGTTTAAAATTTAAGAAAGAAGACATATTGTACATTCCTTCTATTTCAAAGATATAAAACTTTGTAATTCGTATGTTTTTGAAGAAATATTACAAGAAAACGAAATAAGTTTTTAATTTATTTTAAAATCACAACAAACCTGAATCTCTGATTAAAAGTACGATTTTTAAGGCAACTTCTACATTAACTTAATCTGTTAAGAAAGTGTTTGAGTTTAATTTTAGTCTGTGATTTTTGATAAAATTATTTCCATTTCGATGTTAACAGTACAATAATGTTTAAAGCTCTTGCGCATGCAATTTATGAATCTTATTTTGAAACTAATTCAGTATAGATATAGTTATCTTGCGAGCAAAGTGTATCAGTTTAATTCATATGTTAATTAATCAATTGGGAAAAAATAATCTATATAATCGAAGCAAAATCAAGTTTTTGCATTGATAGTTTTAAATTAAGTCTTACCTACATAATTAAATACCCTGAGGCGAATTAAATAGTAAAGGTGCAAGTTACTTTTGCAATTGTTTTAATTATTAATCATTATTTCAAAGTATTGATGTTTCATTGTTTCCAAGTTGTTTCAATTAAAATTAATTAATTATCTTAATAACTGAACATTCTAAAAAAATGTTCTAGTTGATGTAATTCCATTTGTAAGGATTTTGAAAGAATTTAACATAAAATAAATCTTTCTATAAAATTAAATAGTTTCATTTCTCAATACCTTTCCACTTCTTTTGAAAATCGGTTCAAATCAAAATTTTATGAGTTGTAATTATACATTCATATTAAAATGTTAAATTTTTATTTTGGGGAGAAATTACACATAAATATTATCTTTCATCATGTTAGTCGATTCAAATTTTATATATGATAGAATTTTAATTATAGTTTGTGAAATTTAAATTTTTAATCATCCCAGAGGTAGTTTCCAACTTTTATTAAACAAAGTTAATTCAATATTTATTTCTAAAGTCTTATTTTTTTTAATTATTAGAAGAAGGGTCCTATTAATGAAATATGTTTACTATAAACTTCTTTTACTTAATTGTATATATACCAGGTGGTTATAATTAAAGTTATACTATTCAGAGGCCTGTAGAACCCCTTCTGCTTTTCTGATTTTCATGAAACTTGGAATATATGCTATATGAACCATAGAGAAAAGATTTCTGTAATAAAAAAATAATTCACATTTTGACCACCAGGAGGAAATGTGGTCGCCAAACAATATGTTATAATTGTTAGAATTTATTCAATTACATAATATGCTCAATATGGGCTCCATTGACATCAATAACCTGTTGAAAGCGAATTATAGCGTTTTCAATGGTCTCGCGAGGGATTTCAGCCAAATGTCGTATAATACTAACTTTCAAATCAGGTAAAATCCTGAGATTCCTTCGCTATAGACACTGTCTCTTAGAAATCCCTACAACGAGAAATCACAAGGATTTATTTCAGGTGAACGAGAATGCCAAGCATCCGGAAAATGTCTGGATATTACAGGATTATTACCAAAGTTAGCATTAAGCAGTGCTTTGACTTGACGCCTAACGTGAGGATTTGCTCCATCTTGCAAAAAGATAGATATTGGCTTACAAACATTGTCGTTCCAGTGAATCAGGAAAGACCTGTTGTTGAAGAAGTTCACTGTACCGTGGACTCGTGACAGAGTATCTTTTAGGACCTTGTGGAGGGATAGTTTCAAAGAAAAAGGTCCGAGGATAAACTCAGCAGTAGATCCACACCAAGCAGTCACGTAATCAGAATGCAGTGGTTGTTGATCCGGGATATTTGGAGGTGAAGTAAATCATAGGCGGCTATTTCGAGTATTCATAGCTTCATCTAAATAAAAGTGTGCCTAATCTGACCATAGAATTTTCCAATGCTACGCATCCTCAACTTCAATTCTTGCCAAAAATCGGCAAGCAAATTCAAGACGTGTTTCCTGACCTTGAGGTTTCAGCGTTTCCATCTAGTGGATTTTATACGGTTACCATTTCAAAATGTATCGAAGAATTTTTCGCACTGTCGACCACGTAATCTCCAACTCGCGTGACAGTGATCGACTCCTTACTGAAGAATAGATGGAACTAAAGGCTTTTTCAACCATAGCAGTAGCAAATTCTTCCACAGCTTCAGTCCCAACCGGTTTTCGTCCTCTTCCAAAGCAGCGCATCCAAATTCCCAATTTTTTTCAAATTTCATAATCATCTTCCGTAAACCACTCTCAGATATGGGGCTTTTTCGAAGATCCTTTAAACGACGATATTCACGCAGAACAGCTAAGTGGTTGCTGCCGTTCTGATAAAACAGTTTTACAAGTAAAGCTTTTTTTTAAGGGTATGATTATCGATGACTAAAGCACGCTGAATAATTCTCTGGCTATGTTTACAAGTTTACATAGAGGTTTTATGGATTTGTGTAAGAAATAATCGATAAAAGCCACCTGGTGTTCAAAGTTTGTACTATTTTTTATTGCAAAAATTCTTTTCCTCATGGTCTATATAGCATATATTCCAAGTTTCATCAAAATCCGATAACTATAACAGGTTCTACGGGCCTCTGAATAGTGTAACTTTAATTATAACCACCTGGTATTTATTTAAGGGTGTATACATATCTTCATTGGAGAGTATAATACAAAAAAAATTGATGAGGGATAAAACATTCTAATAAACTTTTTTACACCCAAAACATGAAAGCGTCTTCAATTCACTGACAAGTTTTTCAATTATTTTGCAATGACTTTTTTTTAGATAAAAAAAAAACTCTTCTAGAAGAAAGTTCTCGCTAAAAAGAGTTTCCCACTTCATAAATCCTTAGAAATGATAACAAAAGAAAGGAGGTCCTAAAGCTCCACGTAAAAAATGGAAATAAATAAGATGAAGCCCCTCTTTTTAAACCTAAGAAACATTTACCTGAGAGACAAAAGAGACTCATAAATTGAAACAAAGTAAGTAATGATTATTTAGAAAGAATGTTTCCTAAGTGTTCACTATTCCTAAAGGACAGGAATTTAGAATATGTCAAGATTTATATATATATATAACTATGGTGTATCCTACAAAAAAAAAGTTTAAATAATATAAATACTTCACAGAATATTGTGTTTTCTTTCAGTTTTCTATAATTACATAGATATCTCGTTTTTCCCCTTCGTTCGAGTCGTTTTTTTTTTATTATTTCTTATTTTGCTTTGTATCTATAAAGTACAGAGTGAGCCTAAATGATTTTTTTTTTCGAAAAAAGAAGGGTGATATATTATCCATTCAGACAAGCAACCTTTACCATGGAATATAAAATCGTATTCTACTTTGTGAAACAGAAAAGGTGTACAAATAGAATTAAAACTTTAACTTTGAAAGTGCTGTAAAAGAGAATGAATGATTTCAAAAGCTGAACCCTCTGATTTATTTCTCCCTGAATAAATTATCACCTCTGGCGTAAATTATACCAGTCTATATAACGTAACTTCTTGGCAAGACCATCAAGCATTTACCTTATGCCCCATTTCCAATGAGAAAAGGCAGTAATTGCTCTCAATAGGCTCAGTAGAATGCAAATCAAAGCAAAAGTTTTATCTTTTAAGAATGTCCATCCCCACAACACTTTAAAGCAATACTTTGAGAACATTGTTTGAAACAATTCGTGAAGGCTATGACGGGACGAGAAATATATACGAGAAATCAGCAGATATGCACCTCACATATGGCGAAGTAAAAAGGAATAGATGCAATGCACAAATATTGTACGAGCATTGTCTTCCAAGTCTTCGTACTTTCAGTGCTTATAAACGACTACGAGAACCTAGTTCATTTTCCACCAGTTTGCGAAAGATATGAAGATAGAAAACGAAGAGCCATTCTTGGCAAGATTTACTGCAGCTTTTTCCACAAGTCCGAAAGCAGTAGCATATAAAATGGATACTTCTAAGAAAATGGCAAAGCATTTTTTACAAGAGGAATGAATGCACCTTTACCAAGTGCAAAAGGTGCAATGTTTATATAGATGATGATTATTTCCTCCAGGTAGAATTTGTGTAATGGATTCTCAGACTGAAGAATAATGATCCACGATTTAATGCATTAGTATTATTCAATTATGAGGCATCATTTAACAGGGAAGGTATTTTCAACATACGTAATCAACATGTTTGGTCTGACAGCAGTCCCCAATACACTGCCCCTAGTAAACACAAGCAGATATTTTTTATGAAGATCTGGTCAGGTATTCTTGGTGATTATCTGGTGGGCCCATACATTCTTGCCAGACCATCTGACCTTCACAACATACAATACTTCTCGAAACAAATGCTCTCCAGTTTACTGCAGGATGTTCCGCTAATCATCCAAAGAGACACAGATGGACACACTTTATGGAGTAATCGATGGAATCCCAGGACTGTCTGGTATTTCTTAAATCCCCCCATACCTCCCACGATTGAGCAGAAATAGTATACCTTCGGTTGATATTTAAATGTTTATTTCCTTATAAACAAATTTTTTATTATTGCATGATTACAGATATTAATTAGGATATTTATATTTTAGAAAAGTAAAAACTTCGAGAGAGAGAGATAAACAAAAAATTCTTTAAAACTGACATATCGATCAGCAAAATTTTATTTGGAATTTTACAAATCTCATGAATATTAAGTACCTCGGGTGACAAAAATAGACAAAAAGTTTTAATATATTCCATAAAACTAGCCTTTAAGATAAAAGCGAATATTTTTACTACTTTTATTTAAAGGAATTTCTAGCAGATGTAAGTGGGAAAGCAATTTTTTTTAAATTCAAATACTGATAACGCTTGGTATTTCATAAACTTTTATGGCTGATGATACGGAAGAAAAAGTAATAGCGCACTTTTCAATAAACCAGATTTAAATATCAATTTTAAATTAAGAACTTCCTAAAAATTAAAGCAAAAAAACGCGTAAAATAAAGTTCAATAAAAAAAATTCGTACCAAGATTTTTAACCTGAATCAGAGACTTATCAACAACGTTTCTAAAAGAAATGTGTTATTTTAATATTTTTTAAGATTCTAATCAGAAATATTTTGCTGATAAATATATTCTAAGTAAAAAGAATTTATGAGTGTCCCAGAATCATTATTTAGATAAATTTTGACAGTAAATATATTCTAAATGAAAAAAAAATTATGAGTGTCCTAGAATCATAACTTAACATAAAAATGACTCTAACAGAATAAGAAAGATAAGACTATATATTTTATGGGCATTATCGCTTTTTTGTACCAATTATTATGAAGAATTTATTCCTTCTACCGAGAAATGAAAACTTAATTCTTTATTCCCTGTTTTATCTAATATAATTTGGTAAATGCGATTAATTAATTTTTTCTGAATAATCATTAGCAAATAAAAGTGCTTTTGATTACAATTTACCTATTAGCAATTTTAATTATCTATGAAAAGAACACACATACATAAGTACGTAGCACCGATGAATCTGCTCATAGAATATTTAAATAAGCAAAGAGAAAAAAATTTTAAAAACGACTTGAATATTTAAACGTTAAAATTATTTTGAATTGAATACATTTCGAAACACATGAGATTCAGAACAGTTTTAATGCGTAAGAAAATTTTGGGAACTTTTCCATCCAAATATAGAAAACTCAATTGATTAAGAAAAATTTGCAAATGATGACTTTTTGCAGAAATCTAGGAAAATAATGAAGCCCCCGAGAGAGAAAAATCAGGTAATGCTAATATCGTACAGAATTCATAGTTAAACCTTTTTCATGATAATCCTCCGACAGGAGTCAAAGTACCAATAAAAGATATGTAAATCTAAGGAAACTTAATTAAGCTGCATTTCGGCATTAATAAGTAATGATGATGTGGTAAAGAAGCTAATGGTATCAACTGAAATAATATTATAAGAGCTGAGCTTAGTGATGGCATTCCTACATTCCTACTTAAACTAATGTTTGTGTTGAGGCTTCACATGCACTTGGTGAAAAAAATAAAGTTCCTTAAGGATTCAAAACGTAATTACGCCTCTTAGAGTTCTTTTTATAGAATTTCAATTGATTCAATAAAGTCGGGGACAGCTTTGAGATCAATAATACTTAGGAAATACTTATGTTTCAAAAACTTTTTATTGCAATTGATGTAATGTAACGAAAATTGCATAACAATATACAACCATATATATATATATATATATGTATATATATGATTAAATGTGATGGTAAAAAAGTTATGTAAAGCGAGTTTACTGTCATATTGCATTTAGTTAAAATTTTTAAATACCAGAGATTGCTAAAAATTTCTCTTGACTCATAACAATTGAGTTATCAGTTATATAAACAAGTTGGGATTGTCGCTTTTCATCTACCCAAAAACACACATTCAAGAATATTATAATAAAATTATTTACATACATTTTATGGGGAAAAAAGGAATTCAGTCTAGCAAAATATCATTACTGATAGTTCTGGAAACTTTTAAGTAAATCATTATCTTATATTACATTCTCATTACATTTAAATGCTTATTTTGAACTATTTTTGTCTAAAGAAAGATTTAAAAACTCAAAACTTAAAGATAAGTTAATTTTTCAAAAAAATAAAAAACTTAATGGGGTTTTCAAATGCATACAAAAGAGGCAATCCGTCTCATCAGAAAGAACTTAAACGAGTACAATTTTAGAATCCATTTTCTATTTCGTAATATTTTTAAAAAATTCTATTTTAAAAATATTTTTGAATTTTTTTTCTTTTTTCCGAAACACATATGAAGGATAATCTTGAAGGGCTGAAAATAAAGAAATATTCATATTCACTTTTACAACAAAAGTGTAGATTATATTTTCTGAGAAGTAACATTAGAAAATAATGCTTTTAATACATCTCTAAATATTTGTTTAACTTAATAAAATAATGATTTATAGCTTTATTTGATTTCATATTTTAAAAACCTTCCTAGTGCTTTTTTATTCCTCCAATAAACATCAGCTTTAATATTAATATAATTATTTTTGTGTTTAATTTGCTACAACATACAATAAAAAATTTCTGCCTTTTTACAAGAGGTATTTAAGTAGAAATAAAATGCTTATATGAATTTTCAACGATGTTTAATTTAATGAAGTGCATTCATTATATACCAGTCTCAGAAGAAAAACAATTTAAAATAATGCGGACCTGATACACTTTTTATACTTAGAAATTTTAATTAATTAGTATTAAACAAATATTTTTACCATCATCACTCTAACCCTCATAATCCTATTCCACAAATAGATTATTTGCTAAGAAATTATGAGAATGAATGGAAATTATATCAACATACTTGTTTGCATTTTATTCTTGTAAGGCAAGTATAGGCATGCTGACCGGCCAAGGCTGTCTCAATCATCTTAGACCATAGTGATCTATGTGTTGTTATGTTCTTCCATCGGTTAACTCTCCCAAGTTCTTTCAACCACTTTTCTACTTTATCCATCCACTTTGTTCTCGGTCTTCCTCTTTTCTCCTCTTTCTCTCTGGAGTTTGGAAAGTTATTTTCTTGACAGGAATTTCAACGCTATATCCAAATACATATCTCAGCCACCTTATTTGGAAAGCCTTAAACACTTTGACTGTGTTGGATTCTCTGAATTTCCATTGAAGTTCAATGTTGTATTATATTCTCCAGAATCCGTTTAATCTAACTGCACCAAAAATTTTCGTAAGATTTTTCTCTTGAAACTCATCAGTTTCTCCTCGTCTTATTTGTTAATTGCCCAGCATTCAAAACAACTGGTCTTACTAGAGTCTTGTATATAATAACTGTATTATTGTTTTGCTACTTTTGTAATTAGATTTAAACTGGTTTCGCAATCCATGATAGCAACTGTTAGTCCTCTCGATTCTATTTTTGATTTCAATTTTTATGCCATTACTCTTCTTTACAATTGTGCCTAAGTATTTAAATTGAGCCATTTGTTCAAGTTTAAATTCATTAATTTTCAGTGGTTTTAGATTTGAGATTCCGTTTGTTATTACCATGAATTTAGTTTTTTCTTCGCTGACCGTCAATCCTATTTTTATTGCTGTTGTCTCAAGTGCACTGAAAGCCTCTACAATTACTGCCTTAGTTTTTCCCACAGTATCAATACCATCAGCAATTGCTAGTAGTTGTACGAATTTAACAAGAATTTTAAAGCAAATTTAAAATTAAAATTTCTTTGGGACTAAAGTTTTCAAGGATAATTATTTACCCAAGCGTTCATTTTATGCACCATAGTTCTTTTAAACATCTTTATAAACGCATTTTTAAACATTTTATTTTTAAAAATAAGAACACACACACGCAATGGCAGAAATAAATATGCTGATAAAAAAAATGTCTTTAGACTCATTATAAAGACTGTTTTTATTTCATGTTCCATTTCTAATCCATTTTAAACACTATTTAGATGTCATTTTTTTACTTAGAATCAAATATTTTGCATAGAGTATTAAGTGATCGCTAATCATCGAATGCTTTAATACATAAACAATTCTAAGCAACCAACAAATCAAGATTAGGATTTTATATTCTAATTCAATTTCTTTTGTATATAGATATAACTTCTGACTTTTTTCCGAAAGTTCACAAATAAAAAAATGATGAATAACTGTACATTTTGAACTAAAGAAGTATAAAATATTATATAAAAGCCAGAGCAGGTAATAGATATTAGACGTTACACATATACTAAAATATTTTAAAATTAGAAGACCCCAAACACCCAAATGAAATGAGGGTCATAGATCAAAGGATAATAGTATACTCATAGACAAAAAGTATTTTTAAAAGAAAATACAAAATGTTTATTATGTTTTTTATAGAATGTTGAAAGTTTGGATTAAATTTACTATCGAGTAAATTCAGGGGGGGGGGAGGTAAAATTTCATTTATGAAGTTTATCTACATTTTAGTTGCACAATTAGTAGTGTCAATTGATTTTTAATATGTCCACTTTTTCGTGAGTGACACTGTAATGCTGCACAAGGGCTTTTGGTGATGGACCTCGTAATTTTGAACCATGGTCAAGTGATGAAAACGGCACCCAAACTGGCAACCCATCTTGTAACTTTCCCACAACACCAACGGGAGGACATTTGAGTCTCGATATGTTTAACGTGCAGTTACCTCCTCTACACGGCGGGTCTTCAACGACTCTAGGCTCGGACTCCTAACACACCAATCACGAGTTTATGACCTTGACTACTAGGCTACCGTGGCCCCTTAATTTTTCTGCTCTAATAAACAAAAGACTGCAACTAAATATTTTGTTTTCAGTTTCAGAGAGAGATGAAAGTAGTACTGCTATTTTAAACTTATTTAATGTTAGGGGCATTGCATTTGTTTATTTAAGGGTGTGGCCATGGTAGCCTAGTGTTCAAAGTCAAGTTCAAGCCTTGTACCTCTAAAAACTCGCCGTGTAGAGGTGGTCGGTGCACGCTAACTCCGACGAGGCTCAAGAGTCATCCAGTTGATGCAGTGTGGAAGTTAGAAGAAAAGGTGACAGCTCAGGTGTCGCCCACGTCACTTGACCGTGGATCAAAATCATGAGACCCGTCATCAATAACTCTCGCGCAGCTTTATAGTGTGACGTTAAAAAATTCTCAATTGAGGATTATTATTGTTATTTTCATTATTGTTTTGTTAATTCATTTCATCACCAAAATTATTTAATGAAACTCCGATAAAGATTCGAATATTTTCAAAAGGACTTTCTTCTTTGCTCTTTTAGAAAATATTTCTTAGGAATGTTTATATTAACATATATTTGCATATATTTAAGCCTCGATTACAATGTCTTCAAATTTGTATGTAGTTTCTAAAATAATACTTAGCTTCACAAATCATTCATCTATATTATCCTATTTAACTTTTTTCTAGTTCTATTATTAAATGATTATTCCATCTGATTGAAGATGAACTTTTAACTTATCTTTTAAGCTTACACACAGTAAAATTATATACACTCTATTACTAAAAAACGAAGCAGCAGAATGAATTGTCCGATTGAGACAAAAAATGGTGGGTAGAAAGATTATGTACAGAATAGAAAAGTATTAAAATTTCAGAATAATTTAATGATTTATTTCAGAGATACAAAGTAACCATCTCAATAAGGTGTTGACAAACCTCTACTCTGAATGCAAGCTGCCACATGACGTGGCATAGAGTGAAAAAGCACCTTGATAAAGTGAGTGGTAAAGCACCCTGATAAAGTGAGTGATAAAGCACCTTTTGTGGTATCTCTTGTCAGATTTTCTCCGATAGTCGGGCCAGGTCATCTATATTCCCTGGCAGAGGCAGTTACCTTCCCATCATATCCAAGACATGCTCCATTGGCGAGAAATCTGGAGACCTGGCTAGCCAAGGAAGTTTTTGACAAGATGTAAGACAGTTCATAGCAACACGTGTCGTATGTGGTCTGGCATTATTTTCCTGAAAAATAAGGAAAGGGTAAGAAAGAAAAAGGAACGGTAGAAAAACAGTTCTCAGAATGTCATCGACTTACAGCTGTGCTGTAAGTGTGCCTCTAGTGACGACCAAAAGGGTCCGGCTGTCAAAAAAAATAGCACCCCAGGTTAAGGGCCTGTGTGGCGGGCAATAATGAAAGCAGGAACGGCATGCTGCCCTGAGCATCTCCTGACATGTCTTTGGCGATCGTCAGGACACAGTTGGAAGCGGGATTCGTCGCTAAACACTATACGTCCCCAGTCAGCCTGATTCTAACCTGATCGAGCCAAGCACCACTGTTATCTGGCTCGACAGTGTGGAGGTGGGATTGGCAGGTGGCGTAGCGGTCGGTACGACTGAAAATTTCCCTCTATCTGTGAATGGTCATGATAGACACTCGCAAACGGTTGGCATGTCTGATAGTTGATAACGATTAATCATGCGCTGTGATTGCTCATCTGACAATCAATCTGTCCTCCCGATATGCTGTGACCCTAGGTTGACCACTACCATCATGACATTGAAATCTGCCATTTTCCACCCATTCTTGCCAACATCTTCTAATGGTCGCGTCGCCTTGACCCATATGACGAGTGATTCCAATCTACCTCTTTCAATCCAATGATACGACCTCCTTCAAACTCTGACAGTTGCTCGTAATTAGCTCGAATCCTGTGGCGAGGCATTTTTTCAGTCGTTTAAAGGTATTCTAAATCACAATACAACAGAAATTTTGACCATCAGATTTAGAATCACTTCTTATATACACCTGCTGAGTGCGCAGTTCCGATATGATGCAACTCCCGCTATTCATCTATTGGACACCAAATTTATAAACGTCTTGCTCAGCCAATGCGTAAATTTCTGAAGTACAATCTTTTCTGCGCACTCATATCTATAAAGTTATTCCGAAGGCTTTGGAATGCAATAAAAGGACATTGACAGAGTTTGTGAAGGGTTTACTTATATCAGAGGATTTCCTTATATTTATTCCTTTTCTTCTCCTCCCAGTACATCCCATACTCATGCATACGTGTAATTGGGGAGCGAATTGCGAAACATTTAATCGGCAGTTAAGGGATTAAATAAAAACAATTATCAACAAAATATCAAGATAATTGTTAATTTTGCATATAATTTTGTAAATCACAACGCCATGGAGTCACTGTAATTATTAAATTTGTTCTTAATTTCGCATTGTTAAATTAATTATAAAATACATTGTACAGTACTGATACATTTATAAGGGTATATCAGCTTAAATGTTTTTCTTTTATTATGTTTTAATGTATTTTATTTATTAACTTTCAATAAATTAATAATCTTTTGTTTTAGACTCTTCAATAGGCTCGCGCCCCAGGGTGGCCGTGCCCCACAATTTGAGAAGCACTGTATTAATTGAATACTTTTAAGAATTAATATCTGATGAAAGAAGCTGAAAATGGGAACATCATTTATTTTATTCCCAGAAAAGAGCTGCTTTTGTTCTTAATCTACCGTCATTAAGTGTCTTGCCCAGTGGAATCTAACGCAACTTATAAATTGAAAAAAATATGACTATACCTGATAAGATAACAAAGAAAATCTTTTCAAAACACTCATCAAGTAAAAAAACACAGTATTTTTTTCTAGATTATTAAGGATTTTAAAATCCTTTTAATGAATTCGACGAACAATTATCGTCCAAGTTTATGATCTAACTTCATGGATCACTAGGTGTTCTTAATCGGGTTTAAGCTCTGACATAGTATTACCCTTTTTTAAGAAATAATTACTTTCAGGTGGTTTTCCGCTTTCTATGGCACTTAAGGGCTTTTACACATAAACCCAGATCTTAACAAAACTTCAAAAAAAAATTGAAGCACTTACATAACTTAGAATAGTTAGAAAATGTTAAAACAAGAAATTCACCAAAACAAAGTTGCTGCATGTAATTTACACACATTATGCATTTCACTCGAATTTGTCTAAGATAATAGGATATTAATTCAAAAAAATCTCTCTTTGAAGTACTATGTAAATCCTAAATATCCGGAACGGTTTTTAACGATTAACCAAAAGTGGACGCTTTTTCTTTTGGACATTTCATTGCTAATGTAAATTATTCTTTCAGAAAAATAAGGAAATTCATCTTAGAAAAAAATTTCCTTTAAAAAATTTGAGCTATGAGATTAAAACCTATGCATTGGGAACAGAAAACCTAAAAGTATGTAAATTTGTTTATATTTGTATAACCTGGATTAAACAAATCAAGATTTTATGAAGTAACTCAAATTACTTATTTTTTTCACTTGCTTAAATTATTTCTAATTTTGCCATTTAATTATTGACAAGTGATAAAGTCAAAAATGTTCACTTTTCGCGGAAAAGTCATAATGGATTCGTCAAGCACAGGAATACTATTAGCCGAAAAATACAATACACTCGAAGGCTAATGATAAAATTATTAGCGAAAAGAGAGAATAATATGTGGACACGGCAAAAACGAGATAGTGACAAAAGAAAAAGAGCAGCTTCAGGAAACAAACACAGTACGGATGATTAATGCATAAATTTCTCTATATGCCCTCCGCCTTATTCCGTTATTAGTTGAAAAAGCAAAATGGCATGTTCCACAATAGATCGGATGGTAACTGTGCTTATTCTATGGATGTGGTGTGCGATGCTTGCCTTCAAGTCAACCAGATGCGCAATCCACCCGTTGTAAACCCCAAGTCCAGTATCCCCAAAGCCAAAAATCACAGGGATTTAATTCGGGAGGGAAGTGGGGGTCAAGCTGTTGAAAAAATCGCTGCTTATGAATATATCATCTCCGAAAAGAATGATCAGCAACTGCTTCACAGGACTACCAATGAGAGGTGGAACGCCCTCTTGCATGAAAATTATGCGATCCCCACACTGAACCTGCTGAAGTGCCGTAAGGACATGGTTTCTCAAGACAGTTTCATACCGTTTGGTAGTATTGATGCAAGTAACTGGACCTGTAGATGTGATCTCCTCGTAAAAATATGGATCACTGACAAACGCTGCCATAATTGCGCACCATACAATGACCTTTTCAGAATGAAGCGGTTATATTTGTAGTGGAAGTGGATTCTTGGTCACCCATATTCTGCAATTTACGTATTTATAAAACCTCACAAATGGAAATGGGCTTCATCAGACCACAGAATATTCCATTGCTATCCCTTATCCACTTCCATGTGGGCAAGAAATCGTTGTACAAAAGATTCACGTGCTTCCAGATCAGCAGGTTGCAGCTACTGCATATGAGTTATCTTGTACGGATAACAATGTAAGATGTTCCATAGTATTATACCCATATATGTTCCATAGTCCCTGTTAGGCATATCCAACAATCAGCCAATTCCTCATGCATAGTTGATACCTGCATCACTGTTCGTCTATTCTTGGGAAACTGTAGCCACATCTTCCATACCACCATAGCAACTGGTTATCGTTCTTTACCTGATTTCTCGTCAAACGAACATGTCTCTTCAACTTTTTTTAATCATTTTCTGCGGGCCATTTGTGGCTATTGGGCCAGATTTTATCCCTTTTAATGTCTAGAACTTCCTGATAGCTGTTAACGCTCAGTCATTGTTCTTCTAAAAAAACTTCACCAGCAAAGTGCGATCCTTCTTTACCAGAGTCATGATGAGGAACTCAAGCAAAGTTTCATGTATGTGATTGTATTCAAAAAACATTCTTACAGTATTCCCCTCTTCAGTTAAAAAGGACAGAACCTGAATTTCTAAAGCTGGAGTGCATTAATCTTATATGTCCTTGGTAATATATTTCCTTAAAGCGAGTTCGTAATGGGTCTCTGCTCAACAAAAGAAATTTTCTAATCAAATTCCAAATCTGTATGTCTTATAGTTAAAAAAAGAGTTGAATATATATTTTGCAATTCACCCTGCCTCTGTCTTTAGGTTTTATTTCCTTAAAACCCTTTCTTAACCGAACTTTAGTCAATATAGGAAATATGGATGAGAATTTTGAAATCTGCAGCTGTAATAGTTCGAATAGAGTAATTTTGTCTATAATGCCTTCTTTACACCTCCCTTGGGAGTTAATTTCTGCAAAGTCCGCTCTTAGTGGATTACTATTCATCAAAAGAAATGCCAGCTAAATTTCAATTCTAAAAGTCTAATAGCTTCAGAGAAGGTCTAATAGTTTCAATTAAAGGAAAGGTCTAACAGTTTCTCGTGACGAGGGAGTGATTTAACGTGAGTCACTCTTTCTCCTGTGTGTGTGTGTGTGTGTGTGTGTGTGTGTGTGTGTGTGTGTGTGTGTGTGTGGTGTGTGTGGTGTGTGTGTGTGTGTGTGTGTGTGTGTGTGTGTGTGTGTGGTGTGTGTGTGTGTGTGTGTGTGTGTGTGTGTGTGTGTGTGTGTGTGTGTGTGTGTGTGTGTGTGTGTGTGTGTGTGTGTGTGTGTGTGTGTGTGTGTGTGTGTGTGTGTGTGTGTGTGTGTGTGTGTGTGTGTGTGTGTGTTAAACCGTACATTTTCATTCAAATGAATTTTGTTCTTCGGGACTTCCAAACTTGAACTTTAAATGAAAATATATATTTATATTCCACGTGCCCATTTCCTTTCTTATCTAACTTTGTTTAAAAGGAGAAGTTTTCTATCCAAAAGTAAAAACCCATATTTAGGAATGGTAGACAGAATGAATTGTCGTCACAATAAAGTAGAAAGAGAATCCATCTTTGTGAAACGAAAATAGCGAGCATTCCATTCTTACAAAAATAGCAATGTGAAACCATTTACTTTCTCTACCCTTAGCTGTTCTTTTTTGACGAGTGAAGACTGAATCTAGTTCTTTAAGAGTAAAATAATTCTTACCGAAATTTAAAATGAAAAACCCAGAATCTTTTTCCCGATTCTTTATACCGAATCTAAATTTTCTTTTCCTAAATGTGTTCCTTGGAATGATAATTTTCTCATTCAAAGAAACGAAACCAAAATGTTACTCTTTCTTCTGTTCCTTAACTAAGTAAGCACTAAGAAATCATTTCCAAAATTCAACTGCCTGTAAACAAATATAAAACTGCAATTTGGGAAGAACACCAAATTTTGTTAATGATTTACGATTTTATTTAATTTTAAATTTTAAATTGGCTTTAATTTAATGTTATTT
>BMAO01028800.1:0-19878 GCA_019973975.1 Trichonephila clavata
CCTATGAAGGAAACCCCATGTTTGAATAAAGATCTTGAATTTCATACTTGTTGTTACTGGGTCAATGAGATATTTCAAGCCAGGATTCGAACCTGCGTGGGGAAACCCCAAGCAGAGTTATTCTCGTCTGAAGTTCATAAATTTATTTATGCAAAACACTTTATTAGTCATTAGGAGCTAATCCAATATTAAATCATGGAAACAATTAAAAAAACTGTTAATGGAAGACTAAACAGCTTGAAAATAACGCTAGAATATTCACTACCAAACTTGTTCATTGTGTAATGAGTAAAGAATATCCTGACTGGATACCAGAAGCAGCAGTTGAAGATGATGTTTTTCCTGAATTTATGCAAAAAGATATGGAGAATATTTCCAACTGAACTCCTTTCTGTTCTGGAGGTAATTTCGCCAAAGTTTCACTGGAAAAGATAAAACAAATGTGACTTTCGAGGAACTCTGCTCATGCATGTCTTCAATAATTCAACACCATGAAGTAATTACGGAGAGGTTTTTGAACTATGCTGGCAAGCTGGGGGTGTTTTCGTCCTACATATACACAGATTACCCTGAAGCTCCAAATATTGCTATTGGTCATATAACCAACGTATTAGTTACACGATATCCTGACCTTTTGTGAAAGAAACCTACCGAATAAGTATCAGTGAGTGAATCGTAGCAATCAAGATTTTTTTTAAAAAGCGATTGACTGTAAAGTACAATAGATGACCCAGAGGGAAGATGCTTGATTTGAACTTTGTAAACACATTTAATTTTTTTTATCGAAATGATGAAATAGAAGAAATAAGCTCAAGTGTTTTTTTTTTTTATCCTTCAGTCGATATTGTATTTTGGTGAGATCTTTTTATCATTAATGTATAAAAAAAAACACAATGTGCTGAAATTTTCGAACGTATCCGAGACGGATGCTGATAATGGGTGCACACATTGTCAGATTAAAGTCAAAGATAAGTCGGAATTGAAAATTTTGAACTAAAAGGAATTTTAGAAGGTTATAATGATGTGTTTGCTAAAGATAAATATGTTGTTTTAACTATAAGGATAGAACCTCAGAGTGTGAGTCTGACACCAGAATTACCAATATCATTACACGCATATAAAACATCACCAAAACAACAGGAAGAAATTGATTGTCAAATTAATGTACTATTAAATGTTGGGATAATTAAAGAAAGTTCATCGCCATATTCTGCTCCAGTAACTCTTGCGTATAAAAAGGATGGATAGAAAAGAGCAGATTGTATATTGATTTTATTAAAAAAGACCAAATCACTAAATCAGATGCTGGACTTCTTTCTTTAATTGAAACACTTATCAATAAATTGGCGCAAAGTAATTATTTTTTAAAATTGTGCATGGCTTTGGGGTATTGGCACATACCAATACATCCAGATGATACTAAGTAACTTGCCTTTGTTACTAATAGTAGATTGTAGGAATGGCTAAAATTACCATTTGGTTGAGGCAATGCGCCCAGTATTTTTCAAAGAACGATACGCTAAATCCTCACTAAACATAAAATTAAATTTGCTGCAAATTATTTTGAGGATATCATAATATTTTCTGAAAATTACACAGATCATTTAGAACATATCAAAAAAATTTTTACCTTATGCCGGTTAGAAAATATTAAATTAAAATCATCTAAGTGTTCTTTTTTGCAAACTAAAATTCAGTTCTTAGGGTACGAAATTTCTAATGGCATTGTCCCTCCAGATAACAGCAACTTTGAGGTAATCAAATATTAAAACCCACCAACTTATGTAAAATCTTTACAAAGGTTTCTAGCTTCTGTTAATGTATATCATAGGTTTATAGATAAATATGCCATGATTAGGCATCCTTTGAAACCATTACTAAAAATAGAGATTACTTGGAAGTGGACAAACGAATGCCAAGAATCTTTTGAACTTTTAAAACAAGCTTTGATTTGTAAACCCATTTTGAAAATTTTTAAGCTGAAAAGTGAACGTCACCTTTTTGTTGATGTAAGTTTAACTGGTGTAGGAGCGGTTTTGAAGCAACCAGATAGCATTGATGATTTACACCCTGTGGCATTCCACTCACGGTCATTAAAGGATTGTGAAAAAATTAAGGGATTACGAAGCTGGTGTGTCTTGTCATAGTAGACTCTTTAAATAAGTTTCACCATTATCTATTTGGGCAAAAATTTACCATGCAGCCCTAGTCTGGCTCAAAAACTTAAAAGGAAGATTGCTCCGCTGGTCCTTACAATTAAGTATGTATGAATATATTAACTATACAAAAGGTACCACAAACTTCAAAACAGACATGCTCTCTAGAGACATAACAGAGAAAAACACTTAAAATAAGTGTGTTGCAACAAACCACATGCCTCATCTATTGCAGTTGGAGGAAATAAAAGAGGCCCCAAAAAGAGATAATTTAACAGAAAACTTTATTAAAATTAATAATGTCTTATTTATGCACAAGAAAAATTTTACTAAAATAGCTGTCCCATTTTCTTTACGGTACAAATTACTTAAAAGTGCTCATGAAAAATTTGGTCATCAACCAATTCAAAAAACAATTAATTTAATCACTCCAGTTTACTATTGGCAAAATATAACTGAGGACACACACATTACTGATTTTATTAAACATTGCCACACGTCAGGTTAATAAAAAATATCGACAAAAAAGATTTGGTCTCTTACAGGCCATGCCTCCTGTTGATGAGCCATTCCAATTAATTGCGATAGTGTAGGATGTCTGAACTATTACAATTCAACTAAAAAATATTTAACTTTACTCATTGATCATCATACTAGATATATCTGGACATTTGCATCAAAATCAATTACTACAGAAACGTACACTAGTTTCTAACACAAATTTTTCAGATTCAAATACCTATAAGTATTGAAAGTGACAGAAATGCCGCTTACACATCTTCTCAATTTAATAAATATCTTAAACAGTTGTTAACTACAGCTCACAGACCAGAAACTAATGGTAAGATTGAGAGGGGTTGGGTCAGACAATAGTCACAGTTAATGAACCTTCTAAAAGGGTCCCATGGCCCAAATTGTAAAAAGAAGTAACTCAAGAATGTAATTTAACACCTCACTGGGTAACTAAATTCCCACCAGCATATTTAATGTATGGCACACTACCCTATCAAAATCCTTTAGAGGAAAATATTTATCCTCCAGTTGAAGAAGCGAAGAAAATAGCAATGGAGAGAACAAAACTATATCATGAAAGGAATAAAATACATTATGCATTTTGTTTATGTAGAGTTTAGTCCTAATGATTTAGTTATTTATGAAGAGTTCAAATATCCAAATACTAGGAAACTTTCTCCAACATTTAGTGGCCCATATAAAATTCTCAGGAAAATTTCTGACAATTACGAAAGAAATAAAACAAACGATCATACGAAAGAAAAGTAAAAAAAAGTGCATATTTCAAAAATAACATGCACCTAAAAATTAAAGGTTAAATCATGAATAAGTGAATATAGTATGTTTTTAAAATATGAATATAATGTATTGTATTGCATATAGTGTTGATTAAATTTGTGTTAATATTCAAGAAATGGTAACATTTCAAGACTGATATGGACAATATTCTGAAACCTAGCTAATTTCACAACCATGGTGGTATTAACTCAAGACGTCTTATTTTTTTGTATATAGCTGCTAAATGAAATGTGGAAAAACTAGTTTTGTAAAATTGTTATATTAATTAATGCATATAATTGAAAAATGTTGTATTGTTTTGTATGCTATATACTCTTGTAAAAATTTTATGACATGTACTTTTGGAAAATTGTTGTATTATTATATAGGCTATATAATCTTTCTATTGTACAATTTTTATATTAATCCAGACAGTAGAAAAATTTCTGGTTATTATTTTGTGAACGGAAGAGTTAGCGAATGTGGGTGATACTTTATTTTAAACTGGTTCGGTGGATCTTTTTTAAAGGGAGGGATGTAATATAAAAAAAAATAGATGTTTATATTCGTAACCCTTAATGTAAAACTTAATGATGCAAGATGAATGCAATATTTCGTCATCCTTTTTTCTCCAGACACTAAACCTTCCCTGTAGACTGAGTAACGCCTCTGTCTAGAAGCACAGAACCAGTAAGGTCCTGGAAAACACCCAAAAATCACGGGTTTGTGGAAATTTGCCTGTTTGCTACCTCTTCCTACTTTCCCTATTTAAATTTCGTTGCCCTCCGAAGTCTAGACTCTTATGCCTGCTAGATAGCTTAGTAACACGTGCTTCCAGTGTTCTCCCTACGAAGGAAACCCCATGTTTGAATAATGACCTTGGATTTCATAGTTTTTGTTACTGGGTCATTGAGATATTTCATATATATACATATATATTATAGTTTCTAAAAAAGTCTTCACCTTTATGTTAAAAGACAAACTTTAAAAACCAATGCAATAGTCAGAGAAAAGATGAAAAACCAATCACTATAATCTTAGCTTGCAAGTCTCCATGCTTCACTCTCAAAAATCAAGACTATCACCTATTCCGAAACAATACCACAACAAAGTTAAGATTGCAACCAAAAGAAGGCTATGCTTTGCATTTGATGAAGTATGAAGTGAGTGGTTTACCTTGGGTTAATTGACAATAACCAAACTATCACCTTGGACATATACTTTCTAAGCAATCTGCATTATTCAATAGATAGGATATAAATTTTTTAAAATATTGATGTAGACAACACACTGCAGAAATCAATTTTGAATGGAAAATTTTACATTTTATTGCTTAAAATAATTTTCTATCCATAATTTAAAATTATTAATTCTAATTTTTTCCCCATAAGATTCAGCAAATATTCTATAAGGGAATTATATAGCCTCATACAAAAAATTCACTAATTTTAGAAGCAGTTTCTTCACATGGAGCAGACACCTAATAACCATTTTCTACAAAAGATGTGTACACTTTGCACTAAAAACACCAAATAATAGTATATCGCTTTTATTGCAATGCTCGCATATTGAAACTCAGTGTATTAAAAGTTTAATTTTTAATTAAAGAGTACAATAGTGCAAAATGTTATCTTCATACAAAAAAATCTAATTTTATTTTTATTATAACATTTTAAAATAACTTTTTGTTTGTTTTGATTGAGTGATAATTAGAAAAAAGTTATTAGTGTTTCTGCCAAAAAAAAAAACTGGAAGTTAGCATCTAAAGATGTTTTTTAAAGGCAGTTTCATTCATACATGAATTTAAAATACATTTACTATTGTACTTTCCTATATGGACTAGTAATAATTTCTTTATTTAATTTGGCTCCTGTAATTAGCAACTGTTATACAAATTTTCACCTGAATTTATGCAAAAATTTTAGCTATTGCATGTTTTTTTAATTGTTGTTCTCGTCTTTTTCTCTCACTATTTATGAATAATCAGAGTAACATCTTTTGATAAAATGATGAAATACTCAAGCATCTAGCATACAAAAGCTGTATTACATAAGAACTTTTTCACAGGTGATCAAATGTAGTTATATTGAAACATTTAGGGAAAAGTAATTGGTTTTAAAATCTTGGGAAAAGTGTTTTTGCCAGCTATTTGCCCAAGCAACTGAGAAAAGTCTATCTATATGGAGATTCTATGTTTGGATTGGGTCTCAATATAATTTTGAAATGTTAGAATTGTGATTTTATTGCTCCCTACTACAAAAATCTTAAGCAAGCAAAGCTCCATATGTTTACAGAGTCTAAAGCAGTGTTTCTTAAACTTTTGATTGCTGCGGTCTCCCAAACATCCCTCCTCGACTTAATATTCTTAATCAAAATACAAATTCTTGAAGAGTTTTTTGATTGGATACTATTTAGTGATCTAGTCTTATATGGTATCTTTCCACAAGTCCGTTCAGTTTGTAAAGGAATGGACATCTCAACTATACATGAGACTCCAATGACCTCAGTTTAAGAAACTCGACTCTAGAGGACATTTACCTACCCAAAAGTTGTGTGCCATTCTGAATATATTCCATACAACATTAGCATACAGATTGCACAAAAAAAAAAAATTATCATCCTCACATTAATGGCTAAAGATGTTCTGAATAAATCTGCTTATAAAGTAAAAACATTAAACAAAAATTTCCATAAATGATTACAGAATGTGGTACTTGTGAATATGGCCTTTTTACTCAAAATAGCATTTATAACAATGCTAAGTTTTGTTATAGCAGTATTTTTCACCAATTGTTCTAGCTCTCAAAAATCTACACATGGTATGTCCAAGAGAAAGTAAAAGTCGAGAATGCCTATCGGTGAGTAAACATGACCAGACATGTTAGCAGTCCAAAACTTGTTTCGTGAATTTAATAATTCTTTTAAAAGTAAGTTCGCCGATCACAGATGTTATGGCTTAGCACAACAGTACCGCTTGACAACTAAACACTAGCAATCCAACATCTTGAAGAAAAAAAAAAAACAGCAGAAAAAGTACATTGTTCGAAGAAATGTGTAGGCAAGACTTCTCAAGACTATATTACATAAAACTGGCCACTATCTTCCGAAATAGCGATCTCATCTTGACAACATAAAATTTGATTAATATTTGCTGTGTGATTGAGAATTCAAATGATAGTCAGAATAGCACATCAGCGACCAAATCAGGTTGGGATAATAAAGTCAAATTCAGTAAAGTACTTTTTTTTTTCAGGTTGAAAGTACTTTTTATCTTTAAGAGACAACGTGCACATTGATCAGCTGAAGCGGTAAATAAGAGAGTAAGAGTTGAGTTGTAGCAAGCTGTAAGAGTTGAGTTGTAGCAAGCTGTAAGAGTTGCGTTATAGCAAAAATACATAAGCCACACTATGGGCTAGAAACAACACCTAATGAAATAATGATACGTGGATAAATGAGAAAGAAGACATTTGTCTGAAATTTTCCTAAACTTACTAAGAATAAACTCTGCTTCTTTTGTGAACATTTCACCAAAAAATAAATGGAAAAATATGTGGAGGAAATCTTAATGGATTACAGAAATTTGTCAATATACAATGGAATATTCCGAAAAAAAAATTTTGTGAGCTTAAAGGCATATTGAAGTGTCTAAAATATGTGGAAGAATTTAAATTTTACGATTTGACCATAAAAAGCAACTCTTTATTATTACCTGAAGGTAAGTGGGTAATAGGCACCGAATAGCGGATATACCACATTCGTTTCTGTAATGGCAACAAATAAGTAAAATTATTTATGCTTTTATTTTATATTTGGTTTCATTAAAATATGACACCTTTCTGTCATGAGACATAGCATGATTGAGCTATGAGACGCGAGAAACTCAGTTTTGTATATAGTTGTCACTCTTAAATTAAAAATACGTAAAAATCGCGGCAGTGGACATTCCCATCAAATGTAGTCTTAAAAAAAGTTTTACTTGTATTTTTGCGAATTTTTTACTTGCACTGGTTCTCGTTTGAATTGAATATAATAAAAATAAAACGAAATAATTTTCTTCCAGACTTACAACTACAAAAATTTATATTCTTGCACAATTTTTAAACTGATGAAAAAAGTTTCATAAATACTGTCTGGTTTGAAATGCCGTGGCGACAAACCACCTTTAGGCTGACTTAATTTAATAACTGATTTTTAAGAACTCTTCAATTTAGTGACATTTTTGCTAAAAATGTCTTCTATGAGAGTGTTATACTTTTGTTTTCGGTACTGAAATACGTTTATATTTATTCAAAAGCCGGCAAATTGCAGAACAGTACACTTGTTTTAAACGCGTTTTCAAAAAGTAAACTATGTGGTTTTGTTCATCAGATGAATGTTATTAAAATTAGTTATTTATCTTGGATAGTATAGTTGGAAAGAAATATATATATAAATTTCAGATGGTGCAATCTCATGTCAGTCTCAAAGAATTAAGAAATACTTTCAATAATTTACTTTAATATATTGTATTTATAACGATTTTCTAATTTCCTCTCATTTTTGAGTTACATTTTCTTTCATTATATTCATATTATTAATTGCAATTTTTCTTCATTTTTAATGAAGTATAGCCAGCTATTGTTTTGATATCTTGTTTTAGTAAAGATTATCTTTTTTCGTTTTTTTTAGAAGTTTAAAATTCTAAAATATTGACTTGATTTAGGTATATTTGCTTTTGTAAATCAGATTTGATTGCAGACATAGGGTGGGTACAAAAGTTATTTAATCTTAATTTATATGTTTATATTAAAATCATTCAAGACCAATCTTTAATGCGTAACTTAAAGAAAAACTGAGTATTCTCTGTACAGATCTAGAATGTGAAAACTGATAGAGAAGCTCTACATAATATCTGTAAAAAGATATATTTTTTCATTATAATCTTTTTTTTAGTTTTGTAATTTCAGATGACGTAACTTGTCTTGGTTGTACTTTAAATTATAGGATGACTAGCTGAAATGCCCGTTCTTCACACGGGTTAAGTTTTAAAAACAAAAATTCATCTATTATGGCAATTATAATATTTCTTAAGGAGGATAAAACCCTTTATGAAGTAGTATAAACAAAAATTAAAAATAGTTTTTCAAATGAATGTTCACATTATAAATCATTTTAAACAAATTGCAATTTGGCCTCAAAGTAAATAATCATTTAACAAAACAAATATTTCAATGTAAGAGAGAAAATTAGCATGCTAAAGAGTAAATAGATATGAATGAATATAAATAAAAATTATTACAGAAAAGTGATAGCAGTAGTAAGTTTATGCTATGGGAACTATGGGTGAAATAACCTGTCATACAGAAACTGAAAGAAAAAAATAATGATGATAAACTGATTCACTAAATGCTCTCGTAAATAAGAAATATTAGGAAGCCTCTTCAACTGAAAAATAATTAAATTAGTATTATATGAGGTATGAGTGCAATGCTATCTAACATTTCTGTAGATAGCATTAGATTAGATGTAATTCAATACAAAAAAAAAATTTAATTAGTATGAACTAAAATCAAAATCTACCTAAAACAGGTCCCCGTTGAAATAATCCAGAACCAACAAATGTACTGAATGAAACAAATAACAAACCATGTTGCTAAAAAATTAATTATTGAAACAATACTTTTTTGCAATATTTCTATCAAAAATTATAATTTGATTGCAAAAAACAAAAGAAATGAGTACATACAATGATAACTAACTATAGTAATAATTGAAATATATATATCATATATGGACAGTATAACATAAAATATGCATATGATCTCCAAGAAACTATGTGAGAAATGATTATCAGAAGCAACGTTAAGTCATGTTAAATTTTCAATATAGTTCTAAAAACATAGGTATTTTCAGAATTATATTAAAAACTTTTGCATAATATTCTTAGTGTGGTAAATTTCTGTATTATTAAGTATGGAGACACAAAATATCAATATTTAGTACAATATTGCCTGCTTATTTGTTTTTAAAGCCTGATTTAATAAATGACATACCTATTTTCACAAATATCCTTTAATACAGGATAGCTTAAAATATGTATGTCTCTTTTTAAACATGCATATTATTTATATGTTAGTCAATAACTAAATCCCTGATCATCTATCTGTAAGAAACTTGTTTGCAAATATAATTCTTATACATAAATATAAATAAAAGATCGTAAAAATTCAATTGATATTGTTAATGATTTTTTTTTGCTCTTTTTTTTATAATTGACCAACCTTCTTTTTAACACTTCAGATTAGTAATAGCTTCTAACCATATTCTTTTGACATTTTTGTTTAGCTTTTGCTTGTTTTCAAAATTGAATGTGTTGTGATTTGTGATGAAACAAACATTTTAAATTTAACATTGCTAGCATATCAAATGTCTTATAATTAAATCGAAATGTAGTTGATAATGGATATATCATATATAGTTGATGTTTGAAATGTATAGTTGATAACGATATGTACATATATATGTTTTTTTAGGGTGAAAATTAGTTTTTTGTTAACAAAAACCGGTAAAAAAATCCATGTTGAAGGAGTTGTTGGCCAAAATGTTCTGAAGGTAGCTTCTGAAAATGACGTAGGCATACATGGTGAGAAACCTTTTTAGTAATTTGTTTTTTAAGTGAAAGAGATGAATTTTAGAAAAAAATTTGGTACTTACATATAATCACAACTTATTCATGACATTATATGAAATGAAGCACATAGTTTCCATTTAAGCTCATATGACACACAGGAAATTGCAATTACCAACTTGGCAAATTATTAATGGAGTTGGCTATTGTTGCAATAATATGGAAGTAACAAAAATTTCTTACAACAAATGAAAGTTTTGTAGAATTACGTAGAATTTTTTTAGCAATTGTGTGGTTGAAATAAATTTTTCTGTCTATCATGTTTTTTTCAAAAAGTGAATGTTTAATGTATTTGTTGGTGATACTAGTAAAAATAGATTAATATTAATTATTTTTGCTGACTATTGATTTTTTTAAACTTTCTATTTGTTTCATATTGTTAATATTAAAAAGAGTTTAGTACAAAGTTTCAAAAAGGGTATTGACTATATTGTCAATAACCCATTATTGCTTGGATTCATTGTTTTTATATTTGGATATAATCAAGATATGTCAAAAGCCCATATCTTTATTTTCTAAATCTAGTAACAAGTCAATCAGAAGTGTAAACTTGATTCAAATTTTTGCCTTGACTTGATCAAAAAATTTCTGTGTGAAGCAAGAAATAATTAAAATTTTTATCATTATAATCCAAGAACAGAATGTTAAAACTTAAATTTTTTTTTTTCGCTTTTGCACTACACAGAGAATGACAAAGATTTCTGATAAGAAAATCATAGAAATAATATTTTGAACAATCTGAACATCTCGTGGTATACTTCAACTTACTTAAATAAACAAATCATGGATGAAAAAATTATTAAAAAAAAAGTTTTTAAGCATTGAATGGGTTGATCATATTTAAATATTTAATTTTGTATATTAACACTAAAGTATGAATAATTTTCATTTATTATTTCCCCTTTAAAGATAAATTCTTTTTTTTTTTTTTTATAGCTATTGAATCCCTTCTTTGTTTGTGAATTTCAAGGCGATCAACTTTTAACAGGATTTTTCCCTTTATAAAGATGAAAACCAGTCAGAAGTTTTTCTATTAATTTAACAACTTAATTCTTTAACAAACTAATTAGGACTTTTTATTTTTAAGTGATTTTAGGCAAATAAATTGTTTGTCTTAATTTTGAGCTTGTAGATATTGATTGGTATCACCTTATACCCTTCTAAAACATGCACAACGAGAAAAGCCACTTTGTTTATGCTTACCTTAACTAGTTATGTAATGATCTAGTACTAGTTCTATTTATTATTAATAAGGAAACCACTTGACAGAGTGGTAGTTTATTGCTCTTTCAGGCTACAGGTCTAGGATTCAAATCCCCGGGCTGGTTAAGGTTGACTCAACCTTTCGTTCCTTTAGTGGGGCGATGAGTGAGTGAGTGTTGGGTTTTATGGCGCAAGAGCCAATTTTGGCTGTGCTGCGCCAAACATTTGTTAAAATATTAAAATATAGGATGAAATATCTAATAATACTGGCAATGCAGTTTCAATAAAAGTTAAAATTTCAAATTGGATTCAAATGATTAACCTCTTGAGACACGAGAAGTAACTCCTCAATATATTTGTCAAATTTTCTTGGTGTGTACTTAAAATGGAACTATTAAAAGGAAAAAAAATATAAAAAGGACATTTTAAAATTTTTATTTATGTTAATTAAGTGGTACCCAAATGGGTATCGTGGAACTACATGCATATAATATAACAATATTAGAGTGTAAAAAGTTATATCGAGATACATAGTTTTTTTAAACTGTTATTTGTTATGGAATTCAAAGAAGCAATTCCTATTTTGTAAGCACAGATACAAGTCACATTTAATGCATCTCACTCTGGATTTTCCTGGGCATCCTGGAAAGCGACACTTCATTTGATTTTCTCTTTTTACATGTTACGGAAAGTGGCCAATTCGGTCATACCGTACACCATTCACAGGCAAAGGTTTCATTGATTTTTTTTTCCGTTGAGGTCTTTCCTGTACGGCTTCTTCAGAAACTTTTGCTTTTATTAAGCTCTGAGCTATTACAAGCTCGAAGTGTATCAAATGAAATCTAATTTTAGAGGAACTTTACATTGCTTGCAATGACGAATATACATAATCCAAGCATTGCAGGTGGCCATATTCAAAAAATATGCAAAGACACGCATTGTCCATTTCTTGGTCCATATGGATATCCGGTAATATGAGATTAGTCTGTCCATCATATCAAAACCTCCCATGTAAGTATTATATGACCTTGCAATGGCAGGTTGTCTGACATCTGCTCTCTGTCTTTGTTCTTTTGCCCACCTCTTACAGTTGCCTTCAGGATTGATACCAAATGCATTTGACAAAAGAAGAACAGATTTCTTGTCTTTCCATTTAACAAGACAAGCTTTTCTATCCTCGCGTCTTCGAGAAACTGATGAACCTCACTCTATACAAGTATCTTTTGGAAAGCTTTCGACGACACCATCAGTACGGTCGGCCAGTTAAATATACGTTTCTACTCACGAGGTAATTTAAAATTGCTAGTCCTGTAAAATATCTGTCGGTGAATAAATTGGTTACTTTTGCTGCTGGGTATAGTACCAACCAAATGTTTCACAACTGCTCCTCCCAAACCATATAATTGCTAGTCTTCAACTGGAACTGTATCAGCTCCTGTGTAAATTAAAAAAATCCAAACAAGCCCATCTGGTGCAGCAAGCACAAATTTTTTTAAATCCTACAGGGTTTGGCTTCCATGGTAAGTATTGTCTCATAGGGCATCTGCCAGAGAACGGCATCATCTGTTCATCAATTGACAGACATTCTGTTCGAGGAAGTTTCAAACAGGCATTTCTAAAAACTTCTAAAATCAGAAGCGCTTTCTGGAATATTTTCAAAGTCTGTATCATTAATATCGGAAAGTTCACCATCACTTTGTACAAGCTATTCTTGGATTTACTGAAAAAAAATGAAAACCATACATAGCGTCGCCGCTCTACTTTGATTCCAAGGTACCCAATCGGGTACTTTTGTTTCAAAGTGAAAGAAATCGTAAATAACCACAAAGTAAATTTCTAAAAATGTATGTAGAATAAAGCTTATACACTTTTTAGTTGCAAAAAACAGTAAAAACCTAATTATTATATTTATTAATATTAAAAAAATGAATCAACTTCCCAGTAGCCGGTTGAGTCACCATTTTCTTCAGTTTCTCTACTTTAAAGCTGTATGAATCATTTTGTCTTCAGTGTGATGCTGACATCTCTTAGCAGGCATTAAATTGGAGTTTTGCCCAATTGGGTATTCTGGGACTTAAGTCGAATAAGCCTTTTTTATTGGAATAAATGCTAATCTACGAGTCCCCAAATGGGTACCGAGGGTCCCAAGAGGATAAAAGTAGAACAAATTTTGGTGTGGGTTTCCCCCACCGAGTCAGACAGGATCTTAAAAAACCGATAAATGAAAAAAGTGAGTGTTAAGAAAAGTTTACAATTACAAACTAGGTTTTATTAAAAAAAAAAAATTATATCATTTCTGTTCTTCTATCCTTAGTAGGCGTTAAAAGTAATTCTCCTTTGTAGTACATTTTCCCGTTTTTAAACATATAATTAGGATTTGGTATATATACCTCTTCCTCCACGTCATACACGATCGTGTCCGCCTCATTTGTTGTGTATTCAACTGGTGCTGATTTTCGAGGTTTATGTTGTGCCATCTTTATTTCAATTTTGGGTTTTTGAGTGCTTTTAGGAGGACGCTTTTTTTTACGGGATTTTGAAGCCTGAGATACAGAAGTTGTAATTGTAGAGGGTAAGCTATTGGATGTGGAGGCAGTAGGCGTGGTATTATATGTAGTACTTGGTGGTAGTTACAAGAACTGCTGAAGGAGGTTATATAGCGGACATGACTGTGGAAAATGATTCAACAGGTGTAAACATATTACTGACGGTGGAAAGTAAGGCAGATATAGGAATAGGTGGTTGAGGCATTGACACTGTAGCTACTATTGAAGAAGATGAAGGAATTAGTTATACTTGAGTTGATGAAGAGGATGTGGAGACTACAGGAACTGCGTTTGTATTTTGAATCGGATTGGCACAAGATATAGGTTTCAGACATTTTAAAGGTGGACAAATTATGTTTATGTTTGGATCGGTCTGAATAGTAGAGGATATTGTTGGAGGTTTAACGGCTTGAGCATATGTTTGGGATAACTGCGGTACTATGGATTTGCGAGCTTAAGTAAGAGATATTTTTATTAGTTTTAATTTCCTGTATTTGTTTCTCTATTTTCCACTTGATACGTAATTTGGAGTCTGATGGATGGGATTGTGAACAATTAACACATTTTGGCTCTAGAGTGCAATCCGTGGAAGAATGCCCAACAGAAGCACATCTAGAGCATGTTAATTGACCACGGCAGGAAGTTTGGGAGTGACCGAACCTCTGGCACTTGAAACAACGCAAAGGGTTCGGTATATATGGATGGATTTTACAGTTTAAGTAACCTGCTTTTATTGTAGATGGCAGTTTTGGGCTATTAAATGTTAAAATTAAGTGTTTGGTTGGAATAATGGCAGCGTCTTTTTTAAAAGTGATTCTTCGCACCTGAACTACACCCTGGTCTGAAAATCCCTCAAGGATTTCAGCCTCAGAAGTGCACAACAGGTCAGGTTCTGAAATAACACCTCGACTGGAGTTCAGAGATTTATGGGGAGTAACGAGAAGAGGAGAGTCAAGAAATGTGTTAGCAGACAGATAGGATTTAGATCGAATCGCTGATTTTGTTTCCACAAGCAAATCTCCGGATCGCATTTTCTTTACTGATTTTGGTTCTCCAATTCCTTGAAGAGCTTTAAAAATTGTAAATGGAGATTTTCGGGACATTTCATTATTAGGTAACGTCAAAATAAAAAAACGGGAATGGTTAGAGATCTGGTCGATGGTGAGAGTTGTGGGTAATACAATGCCTTTACCCGGGCATTGCAGCATTGGATCCATAAGCGTGAGATAAACCTTCATTCTGGCATGCCTCCACCCACCACAGAGTCGAACAAGGGAGGCAGTGTGCCGGTCATCTGGCAAACACCAGGCACGGCGCCTACCTGGAATACACCCAGAATATAGTGCTACAGCATCAGGGCAAGGATCAAACGGGTAAACCCACCACCCCTTATCTGCAGCACTAACCCTACAGCAATGTCTCTCTGCAGACACCGGAGAGAGGCATCACCAGCCGATTGACAGGTGTGGACTCGCTCCTGCCTCCCGTTTACATCGAAGAGTGGACCAAAGGAAATGCAAAGGTATCCCCAGGACACCATTTTCCTCCTTACAGGACGCTGCACACTGCAAACATGCGGGTCAGAAAACCAACGGTGTTAGTCAAAAAACAAAAAAAGTATCAAAATCAAAATATTTAAAGAAAACGAAGGGAAAAAATATAATTTAACACAATACAAAATGTGAACAAAAATATGTTAATAATAATGAATTGTAAATTTTCTAATAAGAAAAAATTCATATAATTCTAAGTATATTTGTTGGAAAATGTTTATCTTTGGTCTAGACGGAAAAGGAAATAAAGATGAATAGAATGACAAGAGAGGTGGCCGAGTGGTCTAGGTATCGGATCATGGCTAGCATGTCATGAGTTTGATCCCAGTACCACTAAAGACCCGCCGTGTAGGGGAGCAATGCATGTAAAATCTGTCGAGAGCTCAAACGTCCTCCCGTTGGTGTGGTGTGGTAGTTAGGAGAGGGGGGTGCCAGCTCAGGTGTCGTCTACATCACTTGACCATGGTTCAAAATTACGCGGACCGTCGCCAAAAGCCCTCGTGTTGCTAATCAGTGCGACGTTAATATTCTCTCAATTTCAAGAATGACAAGAGAGTCGAAAATAGAAAAGGATCACTAGGGTACCCCGGGGTCACGAATCCTGTGTTTACCAAAGGCAGTGAACCCCTTGCGAAAAGGAAAAGATCACTAGGGCACCTCGGGATTGTGACACCTGTACTCACCTAAAGAAAGTGAGCCTCCTGAGGGGTTAGTGGGTCAATAAATGAGTACTAAGTTTGCTTGGGAACTGAACATTAGGGGGTTTGTTTGTCAGATGGACTACTTGACTGAAACATCTGCACATGCAACCCAACGCCTAAGGTCACATAAACTGAGAAAGACACAGTAGGCCTTGGCCCTCGTGGGCTGTTGCACCACTGAGTTCAGTTCAGCATTAATATAAAAAATGTATAATATTTATTATACTTAGAAAATCAGCACTTGGAGCAATAGGTATATTTTGTCAGTGCCATACACAGACCTTTCTTATGCTAGGGTTAACATTTAAAAAGAACATGTAGATGAAAGCACCAAAAAAGTAATCTGTGTTAATTTTAAAAATGTTGATGGGGTGAACCCCTTGAGTACCCCTCTTTATTTTGTATTTGATAAAATTTAATTATCTAAGCGATATTCATATTGTTATAGGTGTGTGTGCAGGAAAACTTGCTTGTAAACTTTGCCATGTGTACATTGTTGAAAAAAGTAGAGAAGTACTTCCTGCAGCAGAGGAAGAGTAAATGTTCCATTTTCAAAAATATGTATTTTTTATTATTCAAGTTCATGATATTTTTCATTTTAAAAAATTTTGTATAGTTTACACATAACTATACTATGTATAAATGATTTAAAATCCTGCATTTTTAATATTTATATACTGGTATTTTAATATTTGACCCTTCGTTGGCCTATCATGCACATTCAGTTAGCCTTGTGGTCAAAGTAAGGTTAGGTTTGTCATGAGTTCTAGCATGTACCACTGAAGACCCACCATGCAAAGAGGGCCGATGCACATTAAATATATGTTGAGGCTCAAACATCTTGCTGTTGCTGTGGTGTGGAAGTTAGGAGAGGGGATGCCAGCTCACACATCATCATTTTCACCTGACCATGGTTTGAAATTACAAGATCTGTCACCAATAGCCTTCGTGCAGCTTTATAGTATGACATAAATATAACTCTCACTCTTATAAATTCAGTTTTTAAGACTGTCTTGGCCTAATGTCAATTTGAAATATATTTTCAAGTCAAAAATTGTTCCTTCATGTAATTTCTTAAACATTCTAATGCATTTTTGTGCTTATTACGTAGTGCTCCTAAAATTTAGAAACACTGAAATATATTCAATTTTTCATTTGAACAAACAAAGTTTGAAATGCATTTAGTATTACAATAAAGAAAATCAATACGAAATAGGTTTTGTAATAAAAAGCGTAGACTGTGTTACTCTTGCACTAATGAGTAGTATAAAAAAATACACTGCTTCCTGAAGAATATCAAGTCGGAATATATTTATTTTTGAGTAGTTTTTTATCACAAGTTTGGTTCTGATTTAATCTTTTTTTTTCTGAACGTTACACAAAAACACTCTTAACTCATATTTCATTTTATTTTAGAACTAGTAAAAATTCCCAGTAACCGGGGGTTGGGGGTGTTGGTATTATTTTAGAAATATAAAAACATCTTGAAAGACACACAAGGCTGGACACTGCTACAGCGCAATCGTGTTCAAACTTCTCGTCGGTTTTAGCAATCGTGGATTATTGACGCTGATCTCTCTGCAAATCTTCAATATCGGGAAAAAATTATGAAATACTAGAAATCAGCTCAGTGTTTTCCTTCTCCCCTTCAGTTGATATTGTTTTTGGTGAGAACTTTTTATCATTAGTGTATCCAAAAAAAAATGAATTTTTTTCTTCTTTTTATGGATTTAATTAAAATGCGTTAAAATTTTAAACAATACTTGTAGAAATATTTATGATGACCATTTTAAAATTTAAATTTAACATATTTATTAAATTTGATGTTTTTGCATGATTTCAAAGAAAAATTCAAAAGTGTTGAGTCAATAAGCAATTTGATTTAAATTTGTGACATAAGTATTTGATTTGTAAAAGTTGATATCTTTATTGAAATAACATTGATAATATTTTATTGTATTAAAAAGGTATTTGAGTGATATTGAAGTAATTCAAGTTGCACTGAAAGAAAGCAGAGCCTCAACAGTTAAATTGCTTGATCAATTAATTTTTAATAAAAATATGTGATTAAATCGTAATCGTTTTAAATTTTGAAGCATTTAATTTTAAAATTAGGGATAATGAATTTTTAGATATGATAAAAGAAACAGTTGATAAGTTTACATTAAATGAGTTAATTAAAATTTGTGATATTTTAAGCATCGCTGGTGAAGGGACGCAATCGGAGGTAGCAAAAAATATTATAACTTGCCTTTGCGATTTTGAAACACTTAAAAATTCCTTAACGACTGATGAGACGTCAGAAAAAGAAACAAATGAATTGTGGAATTGTGATCAATCAGTGCAATACAAAATAAAAACTGTAATGATAATGTTTTAAAATAGATAGCAATGTCAATAGTCTAAATAACAAATATGATCAAAAAATAATAGTGAGTTTTAATGATATCCAGAGTATAATACCTCCTTCTAAGGGAGAGAGACATGAAAATGTTCTAAATTGGATTGAAAATTTTGAAGCCGAAGCAGAGTTACTCTTGTTGTCTGAAGTTCATAAATTTATTTATGCAAAACGATGTCTTGTGGGAGAAACGCTTTATTAGTTATTAGGAGTGAATCTAATGTTAACTCATGGAAACAATTAAAAGAACTGTTAATGGAGGAGCTTAAAATATCTTTCAATTCAGCTGAGGCTCATGAAATGTTACAAAAACGTAAAATGAAAAATAATGAATCCCCTTTAGAGTTCTTTTACTCAATGAAAGAAATTTCATAACAAAGTAGAATTGATGAACAAGCTTTAATAACTTATATTACTAAAAGAATGAACGATTCAACACAAAATAAAACAATATTATTTGGATGTACTTCTATAGTAGAATTTATGACTAAGTTACGAGCGTATGCGACATATAACAGAGAAATGAAACAGTCAGAATAATTTAAGCATGTGAATTCCTTTCAGAAATCAGTTTTGACAGAGCAAGCTTAGAAAATCAAGCCTCTGAAAGTATTTGCTCAGTTATAATTTTACAGTAGATAACTTAACCACACACATTCTTGAAAGTGACTTAGCACTTTCCAGTTCAAAGATTTTGAAGTAAGCATAAAGTACGAGTTTATGGTAAATACAAACAAGAAAAAACTAGAAAATCAATCCTCTGGAGTTTTTCATCAGATGATAATCTTAACAAAGTTAAAAATGATTTTACAAATGTTGAAAATATAACTAAAAATGATTCTGCACTTTCCAATTCTAAAGTAAATGAAAATGAACTGCATGCTAAGACTGTATCTTCACAAAACTTAAAATATAACATAAAAGATTATGAAATGAATCATGATCTCACGAGTATGAGGTCCAGCAATAAGTGAGATACAGAGTAAAAAATGCAAGTATCCTTTTGAATCAGACCAGGGAAATAGCGAAAGAAATTCAAAGAAAGTTATTCGTGATGAATTGCAGAAATTATTGAATCCCTCTTTGAAGACCACAAGACATGTTTATAAAGTGTGAGAACCCCATGAATGTACAAAGCATTATACTTGAGGGATGTAATACCTGTGAAGAGGATGACAAAGACATCAAAATTGATCGAGATGAAAAAAAGAATAATAGTGAAATTCAATATATTCCACTCAAAATGCCATATACTCTTTAAAAATTTTATATGTACTTTTGGAAAATTTATTATTATATAGGCTATATAATCTTTGTAATGTAAATTTTTTATATTTATCTAGATAGTAGAAAAATTTCTG